>JAQZBX010089046.1:0-12667 GCA_029593785.1 Cabassous unicinctus
CGGGGGCCAGGGATTGAACCCAGGACCTCGCATGTGGGAAGCCGGGACTCAACCACTGAGCCACATTGGCTTCCCTGAGTTGGCTTTTTTGTTAGTTTTTTCAGGAGGCACCAGAAACCGAACCCAGGACCTCTCGTGTGGGAAGCAGGCACTCAACCACTTGAGCCACATCTGCTCCTGGAAAGGTGAATTTTTAAGTCTTATTTGTAGAACCAAAGAAAAAAATTTTAAGAAATAAATTAGTGGTTTTTATTTTTGATATAAGAGCCATCATATGCTAAAGTTATACACATTATATGCTACTGTATAATTTTAGACAAACAACATACCAGAAACTCCTGGTGGTGTCTTAATGAATTTTCCATTAAAATGACCAATAACAGCTTCGCATTTTTCTGTTGATTCCATCCTATTTAGAAATAAAAATAGAACAAATAACTATCATCAAATGGGATCATGTGGATGCAAATAGAATGTCAGCAATTTTCCTCCAAATTCAAAGTCAATACTTTAAAACATTAGACATTATCTGTTATTGCACAGTATAAATAAGTTCCTAAATAATGAATCATGTAACACTGGCTTTTTAAAATGGCCTTCTGGATCAGAACTTTGCCAAAAACCAAAGATTTTTTTCTTTAGAAACCAAATGAACCACTCCATTGAAGTATCCTTCCTGGGGAGGGAGGGAAAAAAATAGGGGGAAAGGAATGAGGGTGCTTTAGCTGTGTCTGTAATATTTTGTTTCTTACAAGAAAAACCTGAAGCAAAAATTATAAAATGTTAGTATTTGTCAAATTTGTGCAGTAGATAGACAGGTATCATGTTATTGTCTTACTTTTCTAAATGTTTGAAACATTTCATTAAAAAACCCAATTATTAGCTTTATTGATGGTGAATCAAATTCTCATCTAATGGGGGAAAAAACACAACTTATCTATGAAACTGAAGAGCATGATTATTGTTTTTAAGAAATCATAAGTATCCCGATCTAATTAAGCAAAATGTTAAAAGACACACATCTTCAGATGTTAAATTTCTTTGCTATGAGCTACCAAATATTACCAAATATTTAGATCCTTGTTCAAGTTCAAGAATCCTTAATGAACTTCTGAAAGATTTGAGAAAATGCAGTCTGATATTTACACATAATTTAAATTCATGGTGCAACTCACTACCATAATCCTGATTAAATTCTCTCTTCTCGATGATTTTTTTCATTTTTCAGTACAACTAGCAGAGTGATTGTTGATAACGTAATAAAAACAGGGCCCCGCGCTTACCTAGCAAAGCCAACACCACGACTTGTACCACTGGAATCACGTAGTATCCTTGTAGAAATAACTTGTCCAAATGGTTTGAGCATATTTTCAAGTTCTTGCTCATCCATGGACAGTGGCAAATTAGAAATATACAGGTTGGTAGGATCTTGTTCCTGTTGCTAAAATAGAATAGAGAACTGCCCATTAATTTCCAATAGAAGATGAGATATTTATAAATAGGAGTATATTTACATTAACACACCATTTTTTTTTTTTTTTAAACTCACTTTCTGCTCAAGTCCCTTTCAAGCACTACCTAGTAAGGGCATGGGAACTATAGAACACCCGAATCACCTTGGACAATCTGTGCAGGTCAGATGTGCACCCATGGAGCCATTCTTAGCAGATTTGGACATGGAACTGCTGGCAGGCCCTGCTGGAGCTGGATAGGATGCCCTCATGGAGCCACAACTCTCAGCTGTCTGCTGTGTTCCCCAGAATAACCAACCTCTCTTCCATTGCTATTTTTAGGAATCCATTTAAAGTACACTATCAGGCAGGAAGCTATTACTGCCAATAATTCAATTTAGAGACTGATGAAGAAGGATTTTGGACCAAGTCATCTAGAGTCCAGAAGAGGCTTGTCCCAAATTCCCCTCCTCTGCTCTCTGGCAATGTCCTTACCACTTCTGAGTTGCGCTTACCAATGGGAAGAGGAGAACTTCTTAATTAAGCACAACAAGAATGTATAAAATAATAAACTCTGGGAAGAGCAAATTTTAGAATCTGGGCAAAACTAAAGTCAAAAAGTAGATGGGGATAGGTAAGTGGCTAAATTTGTTACTCAAAGAGTGATCCAGGGACCAGCAGTGATGGAATTACTGGGACCTTATTAGAAATGCAGAATCTCAGGGGCCTCCCCAGACCTACAGAATCAGAATCTACAGTTTAACAAGATCCCAAGGTAGGTCATAGGTATATGAAAGAAGTGGTCTATCTTAAATTATTTCCTACCCACTAAGTCCACACTATACTGTGTATTATTTAATAAATATCTCACACCTGCACCAACACGTCCCCACAAGAACAATGTTTTTTTGAATTTCAATTCAAGCTCACAGACCCCTTATTAAGAACCCCTGTTCTAGAGGCATGTAAGCAGGGGAGTGATAGGATCAAACCCATCTTATTAGAGATGTTTCTGTATCCTGCTTAGTCAGATTCATAGTAGAACTGGGAACTCTCTAATTAAAAACTCTTTGGACAAAGGTATGACATTAAAAAAAAAATTACATAAGAAACATCATAAATAGGGAAGCAGATGTGGCTCAAGCAGTTGGGTGCCCGCCTACCACATTGGAGGGCCCGGGTTCGGTTCCCGGTGCCTCCTAAAGAAGACGAGCAAGACAGCGAGCTGACGCGACGGGCTGGCGCGGCGAGCTGACACAACGAGAGACACAACAAGCAGGGAGCAGATGTGGCTCAAGCGATTGGGCGCCTCCCTCCCACATGGGAGGTCCCGGGTTCGGTTCCCGGTGCCTCCTAAAAAGAAGACGAGGAGACACAGAGAGCACACAACAAACAGACACAGAAAGCAGACAGCAAGCGCAAACAATGAGAGGGAGGAGAAATAAATCCTTAAAAAAATAAAAGAAACATCATAAATATTGTAAATATTGTATGCTTTCTTTAAAATTATAATGAAAAAGAAAGGTAAATGATTAATATTTTAAGAATGCTCATAGGAAAATTTGTCATATGTGAAGCACTTTAACTAGAATTGAGTATATAGGAATAGGTACTTCCTAAATTTGTGTTTCAGTTGCTTTGATTATTAAAACATTCATACAAATATTAGAGATTCTTTAAAAATCTTGATTCAACTTGAGTTTTCCAATGAAGAAAAAAAATTTAAAAAGTTCTAAAACAGAATCCAGAAAGAAACTGAGTTCTTAAACCATTCTTTGTAACAGTGAATAGAATACATGACATACAGGTAAATATTTCCTATGATTTTAATGTATTTGTTTGCAACAGCAACGAGCCTAGTCAATTCTGGCCTTTAGAACTAATGTTATTTATTCTTTTTTTTCAAATGGCCAACCTGTCCTACAAACACAGCCCAAAAAGTTGCAATAATTTTAAGATTGCAACTTTTGAAACAAGAAGAAACTCCAAGCTGGCAGCACTGACCACAAAAATATCTAGTCCTCAGAGAGTCTATTTATTCTAATTACCATATATATATTTAGTGAATGGATATAATACTTGTAGTAGTGGGAGAAGGGGGGTGGCTCCTGAAAGAGTCTAATTTAGTGTCTTAAAATTATCAGTGACAGCCTTGACTCTGGTTTTCTTACAAACAATGCCACGTCTGGGAAAACGATTATTCTGTAAATTATGGGTGGCCAGACATAAAAAAAGGGGCCAAGTGGCCTCTTTATGTTCCTAAGCATGGAAATGGTTCCCAGCTTCTCTAACAAGTAGAAAATGAGGTCCTGCATTGGCCGACAGAGGGATAAACGGCTACTAATGTTCACTTGTGTAGAAAACTGGGGCTCAGAGGTCCTGCCTGGTGCATTGCACTCGGCCGTCATCTGAAAGAAATTAACAAAAACCTCCCTGTGCGTGTGGAATGGTTCCTAAAATGCAAGAAAGGGACTTGGCAGGAGGACCAGACATCTGTTTTCTCTTGTACTGAATAGGTTCACCAACCGGCAGAGTGCTGCCTCCAAGCATGCGACTGCAAACTGCGCAGAGCATGGTGGCCTGTGTATGTGGACGGGGGATCACATCCCTGCTCACTTGCCTGCCTGTTTGCTGAAAAAAAAAAACTGTGCAAGCTTACCACCAACCAGATAACATGACAAGCTGCTGAGCCCCCAGCAGGTCTTAGGAGGTAATGAAAGGCCCCCAAAAATCATTCCATTAACAGGTTTCAACAATGTCGATCATAGTTTCATGTCTTTTCAGTTCATCTGTTTCTTTCTCCTCTCTTCACAGATTGAGTCTTTTATTTTAAACATGTACACTTTTGAAACATCTGCCATGTTCCACGTAAAAAGGAATGGCCTTTGGTTTTTTGGAAAACCCATTTGATAAATTTCATCAGGGTACTCAATGGACAGAGCACAATAAATATTTTTAAATGTGCTTTTCTTAATTCTCAGTATCTGCCAAAGCATGGAAGAAAGTTTCTGTCTCATTTAATTGGCTTCTTTGACCATCAACAAGGCAAGCATTCAATACCTACCGGTGCCAGGTACTAGTCACTGAAAACAAAAACTTGGATTAAAAAAAAAATGCTACCTCTAATGCTCTTGATTTGTAGTTTCGCAATTTAGTTTTGAATGTTGTGGAATCCTTCATCACCCCAGGTTATCAAATTTACCAAATAGTGTATTTTCCATCCAGAACTTCCCTAATGGATAGCTCTTTAATTTTTTCTGATTATATAAGAAAGCAAGCCTTTAACATGTGGTATTGTGAATTTTCAATACCTTACAGTGTCCTGAATAATTTCACAAAGGAAAGTGGAGGATGATGGGTCCCTTAATACCCAACCATGGAAATCAGACTTAAACTTCCTTTAATAATTGTCTCCCCAAAGGTGTGTGACAGGTGCCCCTAAAACCGGACCCATGGTTCTATGGAATCTAGGTATAGAACAACAGAGCCTCTGGCATTTAAGACACCTTTTGAAGATTTTAATGATGGAATGAAAAAGAAACCAGGTCCAGTAAGTTCAGTCACACTACAGGGACCTAAAGAAATTCATAATGCAAAATGCTGGCACACTGCCAGAGTCTCTGAACCTGCGTACCATTCCTGCCCTACAGATGATGTGGGAAGGGATGGTTTTTTCCGATTCACAGTATCAAGTCTCCTAAGGAGGTCTTTGAACTGTGCTCATTATCAACTCATGGGAAAGGTGGTATTCAAACTGCACTGCTGACATGAAACATAGTGCCAATCTATACTCAACCCAGTTCTGACTAAATGCATTGTAAAAACTTCTTTAAATCAGCATATATTTAATACACTGTGCTGCTTAGTATCACAGGCATCGGAAATGATGCTTGGGTGAATGCTGACCGTGCCACTCTAACAGAGGCCTCTGCATCTGAAACAGAATGTTAAAATAGGTCTCTTTCTAACTTTCAGCAGAGGACACAAGACAGTAGGGCTCAGGCACTCCCACATTCCAACATAAGATGCCCAGACCACCTAAAAAAGCCTGGCTGGCTGAGAACTGGTTTGAGATCCTTAGCTGACCACCCACTTCCTCTCTATAAGAGAACGGAGAAGCTGAGAATGAACATTTGTTGGAGAGAAAAGTTGATGTGTCCTGAGTCTCACCCCAATCACTGCCAATCAAGCAAGAGAAGCTTCAAAAGACCACTCAGGAAGCTTGATCTGTGTCCCGTGGAGCTTCGGGTATACAGTGGATTGATGTTTTAATTAAACCTGAGGAATCTGAAAGGCAAAAGCCTGGTTGAAGTGGTCAGAATTACCTACTTACTCTCCCACAGGTAAATCAGATGTGGGCCATGCAGGGTAGACTCAAGCCCAGGGTTGGGTTAAATCCTCCCAAGAAGGCAGACTTGAGGGGCCAGAAGATCCCATGGAAGGGGCTGAAGACATGCATTCTCTAGCTTCAAAGAACTCTAGAAAGATCACCCATCTATTTGGGGGAGGTAGAAGAGAGATCTCCAAAAACTCACAAAGCAACTCATGAGATAGAGTCAGCTTTCTACCAGGCCAGAGAAATCAACAGCAGATTCTACCAGTGCCAGATCAAGGAAGAATTTCCCATCCTTTAACCTTGGTTCCTGACCAGAAACTAACCATGCTCCCATACCATGGTAGGCTTGCTATTTGGAGCAGACTCAAGCTGGGGGAAGGGGAAATCTTTAATATTACATCACGCTCAAAATTTTCTCAAGTAAACAGGACTGGACATTTAAATTACAGGTATCACACATTTACTATCAGTCATCTATTCTTGAAAATCAGACATTTGGTGTGAAAATTTTTAACCAGAAGCCTAGTTTGCTTCATTTGACACAGGAAAAATTATATTGTAATACATACATACACACACACACACACACATATATATTTTTTAAGGAGGTAATCAGGATTGAACCCAGGATCTTGTACATGGGAAGCAGGTACTCAACCACTTGATATATCTGCTCCTCTATAATGTAGTGTACATTCATCACAACCCCCAATCTATTTCCTAAAATCTAATTAAATATTTATTTTTCTTATCTTCCTACAATTTCCTAAAATGTAACTAAATATATCAGTTGCATGTATGTGTGTGTATGTGGATACACACATACACAACTGGGATGGAAACCTTTAAAACACTGCTTCCTGATTATCAAATATTATGGTGTTAAATAGTTGTTTGGTAGGCTGCGATGTATTTCTTTAGGACTAGAAACATCTGAGATATCAATCCCTTTTGCTGACTCTCACAGCACAGTTTTTAAAACCTCTATACATGATTCTGACATTCTACAAACTGTATTTGGAATTTAACGTCAGACTTTTCCCTTACAACATTTTGCTTAAAATATTGTATTGAGTCTGGATAATGTAAATACAAATTTTTCCTATGTAGGAATGGCTGAACATGTACTGAGAGATATGTATACTTCATGAAGTTTGGATTTGAAAAATCAAGGTGTTCTATCAAAAAAATCAGTAAGACCTGAAATGAGCAAAGTGACTAACGGGCTTTTTATTAGCTCAGAGTAGCCAGAACAGTCATGGGACCTGCCCTGATTCTGTCCAAGGGAGGAGGAAGCAGGAGCTTTATGGAGTGAGTTAGGATAGACAGACGGGAGGAAAATATAGTTGTTCTCTGACTGCATCCTAACAGTTCTGCTTATATAATATATGGCCATCCATTGTTTGCAGACCAGATTTAACCACCTGCAAAATCATTAGGCAAAGTGCTATTGAATAGACTAGATATATTTAAAACCTCAAGAATTGCTGCCTTTCAACAATTCCACAAGGGATTACTCTATATGGGACAAAATCTTAAAATTCACGGTGTTCAATCTCAAGATTTCTGTTCTTACTCTGAAGTTTAAAAAAATCTAAAATAACTCTAACTCAATCCAAACTGTTAAAAATATTAAAAGACAAGGACTACTTGAGAAAGGCAATTCCTTTCACTAATTCCTGAAATCTTTATTTATATTAATTCTTTTATTCAATGTCAATCCCTATCCTGGTAGCTGCATACCTGTCCTTAAGGGCTGAGCAGGCAACTGATCTCTTTACCCCAGAGCCCTTTAACTTCCTTAAACCTTGTTTCCAAAGGAAATGTGAATGCTTACCATGTGCCACTATTCAGAAATAGCAGAGGACGGCATGAAATTACTTTTCCCTGTACTGAGGTGCCAAATAGTATAAACTTATCGATCTTTTGGAAAGAATATTCAAAATATCAAATTGTTAGTTTTCAGGCATGAAACAATTTTCCACAGCAATTGTAGGCTCAAAGATGGGAAAAAATTCTTTATAATTACATTGATATTTTAACAACTGCACTGTAGGTACTATATTTTGATATAACCCAAGTTTACATTTGGACAACAAAGAAAGGGATACAAATACCAATTTAATCAATCATGACTCCTGGGCCAATCAATCAGTCATGGATTTACTGGGCAATGAGAATGTCCACTTACAGACGCATGCCTTTTCGAGGGTTACTCTTCTCTTTGAGTTTTAAATTCTTCTTAATAAAAAGACTGTGCCTATTTGACAGCAGGGAGATAGGACCAGACAATCTGAGGTCCCTTCAGCTTTTAGAATTATGATTCCATCTGATCTAGTGACTTGGATCACATGAAACCAATTTCTACAAGTTCATCAAGTCTATTCTAAGGCATCATTATTCTTCAAAATAGGGACCAGACATCTTAAAAATGTCTAACTTTGATGATGAAAACCTAAGATAAAAAGAGACAATGACTAGTTGGTCAACTTGCTATACTTTCATAAATTATATTATAGGTAAAAATCTTAAGAGGAAAAACTAGCATAAGACACAAGTAGTAACGGAAAACATTACTTCTTACAGTACTTAATAGTCAAGTGTAGTGTACTAATATATGCAAAAAGCATGAAACATATGGGCTCCATTTTATAATCCTAGAGCATTCTGGAATATTTCTCATCTGGCAGATTCTCCATCAATACTTCTCTTCTAGAATGCTAAAAATTCATCAGAAACAAGGCTGAATAAAGTGACTGGACAACTACTGAAGCATAGAAGGTTTATATCTCACAAATAATGTCTAAAAATGTCTGCCTACTGAACAAAAAGAAATAGCATCTGTAGCTTACATTTGCTTTAAAAACTGCTAGCACATTACATTTGTATAAAGCATATGTATGTGCTTGTTACATAAAGTATTTTGTTGTTCTTTTAAATAAGGACATTCTACCCAAAATTATCTTTTGAAGTGTGTCTAAACTATGAGCACTGACAAAACTATTTTAAGAAAAAACAACAGTAGATTAAAAAGACTTACAAATACGTGATTGTCCTAAGAAAATCAGGTGCTATTTCTTGATTTACTTATGGAATTACATGACTTACTATGGATATGTTTATATGTTAAAAATCCTTCTTCACACATGAAATTATGAGGGATAGCCTGAAGCACAACAGCTACCGGTGAGGACGTGAACAAGTGTCCTCAAGTAACCGTGGCCAGAAAAGCAACAAGCCAGGCTTAAAAACCAAAGCCATGGAGTAGGGGAGTGATTACTGGTTCTCAACTCACCTTTGCCATTTGAGCTTGAACCCCATTAGCCTTCAGGGCAGACACGGCTTTCTGAGCTGCTGCAGGACTGTCAAAGTCGACAAAACCATAACCTGAAATGCAAAACACACTTAGATGTTAAGCTGTTAAAGACGGTAGTGTGTGTAAAGACTACCAGAATATTCCATTTTGTCTCTGATGTTGGCAACAGAAATGAAGACCCTAACATCCTGACAGATGCTGAGCTTTTAACAGCAGCTGTCCTGCAGCATCCTCAAGGCTCTTCTCCTTGCCTATCACCAGTAAGAGGAGCCTCCCTTCAAAGAGAAGTAAAAAAGAACCACCTTCTCCCCATTCAGGTGTCTAGCAGTTACTGTGAAATGAGGTCTAAGTAAACAAAGTAAAAACAAAAACAAAAATGTAAAACCCAACTCAAAGAAATAGTATTTCAAATGATTCAGCAAGAAAGAGAACAATCCTATTGAGCTTATTGATGACAGAAACAAGAAGCAAAATATTAAATTTATTCTGTACGCTACACCTTATTTTTCAAATAAGATAATTAAAATAAATATAACCATTAGATACTCATGACATTTACCTAAAACACAGCTCATTACTCCCTTCAAAGTAAAGAAGAAAGGGGGAAAACACCTCCAGATACCCAAAATAGCTGTGCCATCAGTTCATGTCCTTAAGGGATAAAAAGAAGGGGAGGGGAGGAAAAGAAGAAAGAAAGAGAAAAAAAGGAAAGGAAAGGGGAAGGGAAAGGAAACTCCTAAAGGAGGCCTTGATTCAAAGCCTATTTACCCACAGCTTTGCAAACAGCTTAGCTGGTCATCGGTTTTGTCAGGCCACAACAAATCAAAAGCAGAAAATTAGGAAAACAGGGGTATAGGTGAGGGTAGAGCTGCTACAAAATAAGCATATGGATGGTATCCCTAAGTGAAAACTAATAATAAGCAATAAAAGGGAAAAACTAGACAAAGAACAGCATAAAGTTAAACAGCCCCATGAATCTCAACAAATCCTATGGCCAAGATTGTATGGAACAATCCCTGAGTTTTTACTGTGATAACTCAAATTATTGAGAAATAGTTAAATTATATTTAGTATTAGTACACTGCTTTAAATATCAGGGCACCAGGCAAAATACCAAGAAAATTTTTCTTGGAACTCAGACCAATTATAAAATTAGTTTTAAATGGGTAAGAATATTCTGAAAAAGAAAAGCACTGTTTGGAGGTTGTGGAGAAGAAGGTCTAGCCCTATCACTTCTTTGCAGATATTATTTTTAAAAACTAGTAATTTAGACATTATGGTACTAGTGTCAAAACAAAACAGAAACCTCAGAAATAGATCAAAGGTCAATTTTGCAATGGTTGCACCCAAAATGTTGCCTGGTGGCAAAATAAGTTATAATTAAAAGGAGAAGACTATCAATTACGGAAATAGATGTTTTAGAAGTGATGAATGTTAAAGATGAAACAAGCAGCAGCTTCCTTGTATTACTTGAAATTGGACTGAATCAAGCTTAAAGACAATGAAGGGAAACAGGCAGGTTGGAGAGAAAACAAAGAGGGCTGATCCAGGTTAAAGCAGTGAATGCTACTCAACTTCAGGTTAGAAATTAGGTTAAACATATTTTGGGGTTATGTAGAAATCTTCTGTGAATACTAATGCTACCACTCTTTGGAGACACACATAGGCACACACAGATGCTTATTCTCTCACTCCCATACATATTTTAGTACCAAACACAATTTTAGTAGGTCATAAATGAACATCCAGCTACATCCAGTATTTATTATGAAATGCTGTATCATAATAAATTTAGCCACAATCTGACTAAAGGATATTTAAGCACCGCCCCCCCAATTTTCTATTGCCAATAAATTACAATAAACAGATGGTCTCAATTTTGATGTCATCGTATCTGAAGACACTATTCACACAAGGTACTGTCAGTATGATTTTAGCTGTTGTTTTCTTATGAAGATAAATCCATAACAGTTGTAACAAGTGTTGTTTATATCCTTTCCTGGTCTTTTCCAATGCCTACCACACTATAGCTGTTTCATAAATATTTGCTGAAGACAAATGTAACAGTTATGCAGGTAACTTTTAGGTTATTTCATTTTCTATCTATATTATTTTCCAGATGAATATAAGACTATATAAAATTTTGAGTTATATGGATCATTTGAAGTTCATTCCATAAAAATATATAAAGATATTTTGTAAGATGGAGTCACTTAAATAGCATAGTGCCCTCTCACTGAGGATCCCAGGAGGATTCTTCTTAGGTTTTGGTACCTGGAATAGTTATGTTTCACCTGCACCCCGCATTTTTCCCTCATGTTGGATGCCTGAGTCATGGGATCAACTAAGTTTGCTATTTTTGCTTTGGCCACTAAGAAATGCGGAGCCATGTTTTTGGCCCATTGCTGGCAGGGGCAAATAGGATCTCAGGGAAGGCATTTTTGTAGTAACCTGAAGTTTCCTGCTCTTACCCTTATTTTTCTCTGACCTGAACTACACTCAGCTATTTTTACGTATGTATGTGTGTTCTGGTCTTATATGCAACTTTGTAAGCATAAATAATCAATTTCTCAAGCAATCCTTTGTGAGTTTTTTGTCCTAAACTGATTATATATGTATACACATACACACACACACACCCAGTGTTAGTAAGCATTTAAATACCCTTTGTTGGCTAAATGCAGACAAAACTTGAAATGTGAAAGAGCAACTGATTGGTGAATATTAAATTTAATA
Organism: Cabassous unicinctus; assembly: GCA_029593785.1. Lineage (NCBI taxonomy): Eukaryota > Metazoa > Chordata > Mammalia > Cingulata > Chlamyphoridae > Cabassous > Cabassous unicinctus. The sequence continues at coordinate 11,840 of JAQZBX010089046.1, forward strand.
ACTAAGGTACATGCTTATTCTGACCAGTATTTTCTTCAGCTTCATTTTCTCTTGGATAGAGGCTCCAAAATATGTTTTGTGCCCTGCAAGATCTCATTTGTAGATATAAAATTCTTTCATCTGTTCTATCTCAAAAAATTGAGTATAAAACGCAAGCAACATTCATTTATACTAATGCTCTGTAATTAATCTCTTATCCATTAATCTGTATTTGCCTCGAATCCATCAATCAATCTATCTAATCTCAAGCTAGTTTTAATATGGGTACCATGCTAACTTTATTATGAGCTAAGTTAATTGTTATTTCTTCTCATTTGTCCTAAAATTCCTTCTTTCATTAGCCCTCTTGTTCTTGCTTCCAGGATTTTTTAAACTATACTGGCTTATCCTTTCCTTAACACCTATTGCTGAAAGGTTTGTACCAGGCAAAAGAGCCCTGAAAAACTTACACCACTGCCTCCTCACCCAAAGGTGTGTCTCATAGGATCTACCAATAAGAGAGGTCTCCAGGACATGAGTCATATCTAAAATCAGTTCTGAATTATTCCTCCCCTTATTTAGAAGCCCCATGAATCCTTCTTCCTATCTACAACACTTTTCCACATAGGTTCACATTATGACGATACGTTAGATTTGGCATTTTATTATTTTTATCCATACCTTTTCTCCTTCATGTTGACCCTGTGGAATTTTGGCTTCTAGGTAATAGGTTCTCATCTGAGAAGAGTATACAGTAGTGGTCTTCAGTTTAAGGGTGTGGTGGAGAATTCAACCAGGTCACCCTCTTCCTCACTTACCTATGGCACTTCTGCTTTTTTTTTTTTTTTT
>JAQZBX010089047.1:0-12676 GCA_029593785.1 Cabassous unicinctus
TTTTAAAGGTGCTTAGGTTACCTAAATATTACTCAGAAATTTTGGCTAATGCCATAGCCAGTATGTGGTAATACTTGACAAAAAAATATATTTCTGAGGTGAATATTGATTGATAGTTTTTACATTAATGATTAAGATGAAAGTGAAATAACAAAGGCATATTCCTTCATCAATGATGGAGTGGCAACTTTGCTGAATCAGATAATAGTATTTGAATGCTAGAAGACTATTTCCTCAGTTTTTATGCTATTCATAATGTGATGACTCCAGACATGATACAGTTTTAACTTTGTGTATCATTAGCATTTTCTTCATCACTTTCTTAAATCTTAGCATAATCAACAAATCAAGCCCTGATTTATAGCATTTACCAATTTCCATTGTGTAAACACCCCTACCTTGGCCAATTGTGGCAACTGGTGTGAGGAGATATATAGTAGCACCCTGTCATATCATATTTTCACCATACAGATAAAATAGAAGCAAAAAACCTCAACAGCAGAGATAGGAAAATAATTAGGAAGTGGTGAGTTTTAATTAATGGTTGCTTTTGTTTTTAATACAATTATTTAATTGTAAACATATCATTTAATATTCAATCATGGCTGAGCTTAACAACTGGTTTGTAAAATCCCTGAAATTTTAAGTCCTCTCTCATCAGCCAACACCGACACTATCGGCTAGAATGAGGAACAGTATCTGAACAAAGGTCTGACTGCAGAACCTGGTCTCTTGCTTTTCTGAAGCCTCACATTGAAACACTTAATTAGGACAGAAAAATGTAGGTGAATTTCCCCCCAGTATTTAGGGGCAGCTCAGAGAATGTGAGATAGGCAGTGTGTCCAGGAAGAACCCACATCCTTTCTCTGGTCCAGGTCTGCCCACAAGACATGGGAATAATTAATGACTGTGAGTGAGTGTGCCCTAAAGTAGAGCCCCATGTCAGGGGCATTGCAGCAGCACTTGACTTCTATTGGAACTTTAGATGTATTGACTGACACAGGTAAATGCAAAACCACACCAAGTACCAACCATAATGGGACCAGAGTTTATATGAAATACCTGGGAGAAGCAGATTCATAGAGACAGATAGTAGATTACAGGTTACCAAGGGCTGGGAGGTGAGGGAAGGGGTATCACTGCCTCATTGGTACAGAGTCTTTGAGGTGATAAAAAGTTGGCAGTAATGGATGATGGTGAGAGTAGCACAATATTGTTAATGTAAGCAATCCCACTGAATTGTACCCTTGAACATGGTTAAAATGGAAAATTTCAAGTATATATGTTACTATAGTAAAAGTTTAAAATATTTTTTAAAAATGGAACCAGAACAGAAAAGGAAATTGACATAATGGCTAATTAAAATCAGGTGCACACACGTCTATACACTATACATGGATTCTTGCCTCTGTCTTTGCAGGATAGGGGGATAAAAATGAGTATAGTAATGGGAGGGTGGCATGTGCCATGGATTAGTAGAAGGTGGCACAGCTGAGGGGTAGGGGAATGGTTGACATAATCAGTGTTGGAGAGCTCTACCTTTTTAGATGAAAAGAAAATTGCAAGGCTTTTCCCCCTGAAAACTATTTTCAAACCTGTGAGCAAAAATATACACCAAAATACCCAGTGAATGTTTCTGTTATTTTTTCACATTTTTGGGACTTGTTTAATACTGGTAATCAGGCACTCATAAAGTGGTTAATAGTTAGCATAATATTGTTTGCACCTCAGTAGGATGATCAGGAAGGCTTGGACCTGAGGCAAACTGAACTCACCCACAGGAAGGGAAACAGCAGGCCTGGTAAAATCTCCTCACACAGGTGGGGAGAGGTCCCAGGGCAGGAGGGTCCCTCCCCTGACCCTGGACAATGGGGCCAAGTGGTGGCTACCCTGGCCATTTCCCCACCTCCTGCCACCTGTTCACAATCTGTGGAAAGTAGATACTCCATTATTAGAGCATAACACATCATAAGCCACACTGTATATTAATATTCTAGGGTTCTGGAAATCACCCCAGTTCAGGCCTGGCTCTGGTGAGGAATGCTGATGTCTGCTGACTTTCATGGCTCTAGAAAGGGGTGATGATGGAGACTCTGCCTGCTTTTTGTGGCAGGTAGAGTTCAGATGACATAAGGAATATGAAAGATCCTTGTAAACTATAAGTTATGATGCAAATACTATATAATGTGTTATTCCTCTTAATTATTCTTTTTATATTGTAGTTCCCTAATCTTATTGCTGTAATGTAAGAGAGTTTTATTTTTTTTTATATTAGCTGCTTCTCAGCTACAGTTTAGGAAAACGGTAGATAGAATAATGGGATCTCTTCTTTCTCCCATTCCTCTACTTTGTAAAGCTTCATCTGGGTAATCTCTCCTTTGCACAAGTAGGATAAATTTTGCCAGGTGTTGAAGTAATCAGTGGACTCAGTGAAGTGGAGCCTCCATACATGCTGATCTGGAGATGGCTTTTGAGGCAGAGTGTTAGGGCAGATGCCCAGGAACCAAAATTTTGTAAAACACAACAGGGCCCTCGTCATCCTGTCATTTCATTGCTGCTGTGAAAATCATGTGCTTGGACCTTCATAACAGCTCTACTCAAAACCTGCATGTCATTAGGCTCACCTGCTAGCTCAAAAAAGACTGATCACAACTGATGGAAGCAGAATTTCTGAGGGTGAGCTGGGACATGGGCTCTTGTTTTGGGTTTGGATTGGTTTGGTTTGGTTTGAAACATTCCTCATCTGATTCTGATGTTGGGATTGTAAGCCATGGTTTTAGAAGCACTGGAGACAACTTACGGTTTGGTAGCACCTTCTGTTGGAACCCTGGGGATAGTGGATCTCCTTCCTGTTTCTAGGACAAGTCAGCAGCTGTGCCCTAGATTTGCATGTGGGAGGTCCTGCATGTTAAACAACAGTCCCCAGGCTAAATGTAATGTGCCTATGGGATGTGAAAAGGGGCTAAACTCTGGTCTGTTCACAGCTGCCTGTTGGAAGCCTGCAAGTGGAGGGACACATGTAGGTTTCTGTCCTCTGGCAACACTAGCCTCTTTATTATACCCACAGCTATCTCCCACTATGACTAAGAGCTCCCACATCCAAACTTGCAGCCCAGATCTGCTGTGACTTTCAAACCCTCAAGCCCCTAAAGCTCAATTTGTCCCAAGACGTAACCATCGCATATCATCCTTTGACTCCTATACACCCCCCCAAAAAAACCCTATCTTCCTAGTTCCCTCCCATATATGCTATCCTAGTAAATAGCCTCACCATACAGTTTCTCTGGCCAAAAACCTCAGGGTCACACTGCAGATCTCTATCAGTCTCACTGCCCAAGTTCTGGCAAGAAAAATGTAGATTTGCAGGTTTCTCTACCTGGAGTCATTCATTTATACTCATTTACATTCATTATGTCCATTCACATTCATTCTACACCATCCCTTTCCTCCCCATGAGGGTTGATTTACCTTAGAAAGATAGGGTTTCTCTCTAGAGAGTAGGGCATACCTGTGTGGTATTTCCAATGGAAGTTCCAAAATTCACCATTTTGGGGTCCCTCTCCTGGAGTACAGACCTTGTCTATAGTACAGAGTGTCATCTGCCCTTTTTGCCTCACTGCAAGGAAAAATGGGCCATGGGGGATTGACATAAAGATATGTGAATAATCAGTCTGCCTCTGACCCAGAAAACTTCTGTTTGCTATCAGCATAAATACAGATATAAAAAAACTTATCATGGGGAGCAGATATAGCTCAGTGTTTTAGTACCTTCTTCCCATGCACAAGGTCCTGGGTTCAATCCCCGGCATCCCTAAAATAAACAAACAAAAAATATTGTGTCCTTATCTCTCAGCCCCACATACCTCCCTGCTCCATTTCTAAGCAAGAGGCCATGACAGCCCTGTCTCTACCATCCAGCCACACACACCTGGTCACACCACCACCATACTGGATAGTCTCCTGTGGTTGCAAGTGACAGAAAGCAAATGTGAAATGGCTTCAATTAAATGAGGGGAGATGTGGAAGGCAGGCAGTGCCACAGAGTGAAACAGTGGTATTACCAAGCAAAAGTGGGGGTTCTTAGCCTGATTCACTTCAACGTCCAATTCCTGCAATACTGGGATTTCAAAGGGAGAAAGGATTTATTGCTAAGTCAAAGCAGGAGATCAGATGGTCAATGGGCCTAAAAATCTCTCTCAGGAGTTTATGGTGTTTATGGATTCAAACAAGGGAAGGTGGAGTGGTTACCATTACAATAGCAACTGTAAACACGGGTTCAGCAAGTTGCAGTATTTCAGGTATTAACTTTTGGCTATTCTACAAATGTACTAGAAAGAAAAAGCCTCTACGTAATGAGTCAGTAATCATAATCAGTTGTAAATTCTTAATTCTCAGTTACAAGGGAAACAAACCATGAAAGACAAAGTGTAATGACACCCCATAAAAGGGTTTCATGTTTACTGACTACTTTCAAAATACATCATGTCATTTTTATCCTCACAATCACACTGTTAAACAGCTAATGCGGGTGATGTTAATCAAGTTTTGCTTCCAAAGACACTGAAATTGTTACCTAAACAGTGAATGTTAAAGCCCCAAATTTGATGTGGAACCCAAGTGGTTTGCAGAGAAGTGTGGCCTCCCCTCCTCCCCCAGTTGCCTCACAAGAAGTATTCCAGGGTGGTAACAGCCACTAATGCTCTGCAAGCACTTCCTATGCTTCCAGCAGGTTCTGAGCACTTCCTGTGGACCACTTTATGCCTCCCCATCACAACCTGCCATTTCAAAAAGGAGTAAAGCAAAGAAGCAATTAACTTTATTTAGGAACATTTTGCCTTCTGTAATGCTTATTAAGTTGTGTTCTTATGGAAAGCGGCACTGCAAATGTCCCCCATAATGCTAAATTTTTGAAAAATAATATAAAGCAATTATAAATTCCTTCAGGAAATGTGGTGGTGGTTCCAAGTGTCATAAGAGCCTTGGAAAGAGAGCTTGATACCTCCTCCCCAAATGGGAAACTTTAGAGTCCTGTGATGTTAGTCACTCCTCAAAGGCCAGAGGAAGAGGGAAAGCAGGTTAAAGGGAGATGAGGTGCCTGTTGGTGGGAAGTTCCATGTTTGATATCAGCAAAGAAACAAAAAATGGGCACAACATTGAAGTAAATAGAATAACTAGTTGGACATAGAGAATAGCTCAAATTGCATGGGAAATCAATTACATTTTTTCTTCAAAGAAGCCAGAAAGGTTTTCATGTTCTTGAGTGAGAGAAGTAGAATGGAAGCTGTTTCTCAGTAAGGAGGTTTGCCTTTTTCTGGACAAGAGGGTGAAAGAAAGCTTGAGAGAGACATTGTCAGGGAAGGAGTAGCAGAGAAAAGAGATTATTCTTGGCCATAGAACACTTTCAGAGTCTCATATGAAAGAAAGAGAGTATTTTAAAAGAGGATATTTTCCATAATACTGCAGGTAGCTTTCCTACAATCCATACTGGAATGAGACAGATTATTAATTAATAAATAGTCAAGTAAGTCAAGGTGAACTGCAATGAAATTTGATCTGACTTTTAGTCAGCCTTTTAATCTGACTAGAACTAAAGCAGTTCCTCTGACAATTTTAAGCATGCACCACCCTGGGATTTTTTGTGTTGTTTTCTTTTTTAGGTATATGATATATTTATAACACAGAAATAAAATTTGCCACAGTAACCATTTTTAAGTTTATATTTCAGTGGTATTAAGTACATTTAACAGTATCATCCACCACCAAAAATTTTTCATTGCCCCAAATAGAAGCTCTGTATGCATTACAGAATAGTTCCCATTCTCCTTCCCCTAGGCAACTGGTAATCTGTAATCTACTTTCTGTTTAAATGCATGTGCTTATTCTAGACCTTTCATGTAAGTAGAATCATACAATATTTGTCTTTTTTTCTGGCTTCTTTCACTTTGCATTATATTTTCAAGTTTCATCCATGTTTTATGGATGAATAATTCCATTGTATTTACTTACCATATTTTGTTAACCCTTTAACTGTTGATGGATCCTTGGATCATTTCCACTTTTGGCTTTTGTGCATAATCCTGCTATAAACATTGGCATACATGGATCTGTTTGATTCTATGTTTTCAATACTTTGGTATGGAATTGCCAGGTCATAATGTAATTCTATGTTTAACTTTTTGAAGAACTAACAAACTGGTTCTCCACAGCTGCTACACCATTTTACATTCCCAAGGATGTATAAGGGTTCCAATTTCTTCACATCCTTAAAACACTTATTTTCCTTTTTCTTTTTTTTTTTCTAGAGAAATTTTAGATTTAGATTTATAGAAAAATTACATTAAAAGTATCGGGAATACCCATATAACACCCCCAAACAGATACACACATAGTTTCCTCCATTATTGACATCTTAGATTAGTGTGGTACATTTGTTACAGTTGTTGAGCCAATATGAAAGCATTTGTACTAACTAAAGTGTATAGTTTACAGTATGGTTTACACTTTGTGCTTTATAGTTCAATAGGCCTAGACAAGTGCATAATGTCATGTATCCATCTTTAAAGTTATACAGAAGAATCTCAAAGCTCCAAATTTGCCCTGTTCCACCCATCCATACCCCCGTCCCTTCTGAACCCCTGGCAACATATTTATATCAATGTTACTATTTTCCTACACAAAATAAAAAATGCAAAATAAAAACTGATCTACTTTGGTCTGTGGCCAAACACACACACACCCCATGATTTGTAATTCCCCAATCCTAAGGGACCAGGACAATGTCTGGCCTGACAGCCCCAGCCTGAAAAGAGCTCCTTATTAGCAATCGTAGTAGATACAATACACTTTTAAAGTTAATGTTTTTTATTGGTCTGGTTGAATAAAACTTGGCCTTTCAGGAAAATCTTAGGGTTGGAAAACTAAACAGACTTATGTATGACCAGGGACAAATTTATTGAAGAAATATGAGTGATTGAATTCAAATTTTAGGGAACTGAGGGTGAAATTCAAGATGAAAAGGGCAAATTTAATTTCCTGTAAAGAAAAGAAACTCCATCTTTCCTTGATTTTATATATTGCTCTGAGCTTTGTCCAGTGGTGATAGAAAGAAATGGGGGACATGGAGCACAGAAAGAGAAAGTATGTAAGAGCTCAGTAGAAATACTAGCTGAGAAATGAATTTACCAAATATTTTAAAAACAAAGAAAAAAATAAATAATAAAATTTAAAAAAAATTTCTTAACTTTCCTATGTAAAACATGTAAATTATTTTGTAGGTGAAAAATTATTTTCTGAATTTTCTCAGTGATTCTTTTACCACGGTATGATTAAATATTGTATCAAAATAAGGTTTCTTCTCATGTATTTGAAGAGAAATTTTCTATCCCTTTGGCTGATAATTCCTTCTCTGGGATTGATGCCCAATAAACATGGTGGACTGCAATAATAAACAGGATGGAACCCAATAATCAATAATGTAGACACCAATATCCAGGTTTCTATTGGTCCATGTAAGGGAAATAAGAGCTCATCTTTCTCATTTTTTTAACTATGACTGGGCCATGGTAGACTCTGTGGTAGAGCTACAATATATGAAACCCCGAAGTTGTTAGTCATATGCCTGTAATTATATGAGCTACCCCTGTAGCCTTCCTGTGAATTTCCCTTTTGCCTTGGGCAGCCAGGCCTTACAAAGAAGAGAGGAGCAGAGTCCTGGCAATATTGTGGGCCCTGATTCCAGTTGCTTCTAAAGCTTAACTCTATTCCTGTCATCCCCATAATTTTAGTCCTCATTCCTTCCATTTTTAAAATACCCCAGTAGCAAACCAAGAAATTCCTCCCTTTTTATCAGCTAGTCCAAGTTTGTTTGTCACTAGCATCTAACAGATCCCTGATAATACAATGGAAATAAAATATCTCACTAACCAGATATAGTCCAATAAATCAGAGAATGAAAATGGGATATCAACTTGCATTGCTATGCAAATACATTACAAATTAGATATGCTTGTGCTTGAAAAGGTAAATTAACTGTGATATTTACTTCTAGAATTTTTTGCCCTTTCTATGGAAGCATATGATAATGTTCATCATAAAATCCTGGATAACTCATGCTACCCAATTACTGCATCATAAGTCACTATGACAAAATACCAAATTCTCATTTTGCTGCATTTTAGATGTTCTCCATTCTATAAATAAGTTCTAAAAAATTAAAATTCTTGACTTTCTCCGCCTTTGAATTATAGTATTTTCCCAGAGAAGATACATAAAAATGAACAATTTTATGAATGATTACAAATTATTCTCCAACTCAGGTCACAAAACATACAACCTCTGCCCTGGATCTTAAGGTGTGAGTAAGAACAAAGATTTTCATCAAAGCTAAGATGCAAAACTTGTCTGATAATATTAAAGTAATAAAAAGTGAGTTTTTGAATGAATCTACTCTTTCAAGACCCATGTTTTTGCAAATTTGCTTTCTTTTTTTAAAAAAAATTGTATTAAAGTATATACATGAACATACATAACAATAAGTATATAGTAAAAGTTGTAAACTTACAAAACAAACATTCATATCATCACATGGGTCTCCCATACATCACCCACCACCAACATCTTGCATTGTTGTGAAGCTTTTGTCACAAGCTATGAAAATGCATCGTCAAAATATTACTTCTAACTATAGCCGATATCTGACATTTGTTATATTTTTCCCTCAACCCACCCAATTATTAACACCATGTATTAGTGTTATATATTTGCTCTAGTTCATGGGAGAACATTCTCACATTTTTCTGTTAACCACAGTCCATCTTCCACAACAGGATTCACAGTGTTATACAGTTCCATACTTTGTACAGTCCACTCAATGTATATACTCAGTGGCTTTCATTTTCATCACAGAGTTCCACTGCCATCACCTCAATTAATTTTTAAATGTTTTCTTTACTCTTAAAGGAAAAATCCCGTACTACTTTTCTATTTAATTACTTTTACAAAAGTCTCATCTTCCTCCTTTTTTTCATAACTCAGCTTTTTTACTTCTTTTAACCCCTAAATAAAGAATTCTGTACCCTATAAGCTTCTGTACATCTGTAAAACTTAGAACATCCATAAACTTGTATATGGACAGATTCACTTGTGACTGACTCTGCATGTTGCCTTAACATACACAAATAATATAAGCTGAAACAACAAATAAATAAACATACAATGAACTCATCAGACCCTGGCTTGTATAGATGCCAAACACAGCTCTTGTTTCAAAAATAGTTTCCTTTTCTGCTGAGAGAAACCCCAGTATGAGTTAACTGAAATCCATGAGATAGAAGTGATGAGTAACTGGAGGCCAGCCCAGTGAGGTCCATGGAGGAGGTCAGACCTTAGTGGTCTGAGCTTAGAAATTCAAATAAGAGTTTTCAGAAGAGCATGAGGCCCTTTTTGGTGAAAACGTCACGCTACAGGTCTGAGGACAGAATGAGGTTGGCTTTCAGGCTTGTTTACCAAGACTACCTGTCCAGTCCTAGGTTGAATCTCTGGATGTGTAGTCTGTGCCCAAGATGCCAGACAGGTACTTTGATGAAGTAGAGCTGAACTGACCATCAAATGACAGCTTGAATTTTCTAATTGTACTTTAATTATATATTCAAACTGAATAATATGGTTTCTTAACTTTATCCTTGATAAAGGAGTGGAGTGCCTCCCTCCACAAAGAGCTCACCTCCTGGAGTGAAAGTATCTCTCAGATAGAATTCTGCCATTTTCTAAAGAGCCCAGAGTTCTGGCACAGTGACTTTGCCTGGGGAGTGAAGCAGGCTGTAAAGCAGATATCTACTAATCTGTTCCCCAAGGAGCTGACATCATTTGCAAGAATGTGGAGGGGTTTAAATCTGAGGGCTGAAAATCAGTGGAGGTTATAGTGAAAGGTAATTCAGTATAAGGATATTCATGTATTTAATGAAGATGCAGTCTATTCTGCAGGCCAGCTACCATGGCTAACTCACAAGAGAACACCAGGTAATTAGTCAGCTGGGAGGAACCCTCTTAGGGTCAGAACAAATATCAAACACTGACCTCAAAAACAATCCCATCAAAGGATCTACAACTTGATTGGATTATTTCTAGAGGAATTTAAGCCCCAGTACATTTTTGGAAAAAAATAGAGCAATTGGCCTGCAATTAGCAGAGTTTAACAGCTGGTTGAGGCCAGGGGAAAAGAGAAAGAGAGCCCCACCAGTACCACTGCTTTCTGCCAGAGAAGAGGCAGAAGCCCAGAATGCAAACTAAAAGAGAGTTTATATAGCTAAGTGGAGAATACTTCTAAGAATTTAGATCAAGGAATCACAGTAGTTGAGTAAAAACTGTGTAACAAAAAGAAGTGGGTTAATTAGATAACATAGAGGAAAAATGAAAGTATATATACAATCACTCACCAAACCGGGTAAAAACTCAACATCTGGTGTTTCACAAGCCTGGGAAGTCCTGTTCAACATCTGGCCAGAGTCACAATTGGAAACAACACCTGGATGAAGTGTCTTCTCTCAGGGTAAAAACAACACCTGGGTGAACCATCCAGCACCCTTCCTAAGGGTAAAAACAACACCTGAGTGAAGCATCTTCTCCTAGGTGGGAATTTGACCGGCTGTTTTGGGGCTATCTCTTTTAAAGGATTCTGAATCTGAGAACTCTTGGCAATCTTGCAACTCCTGAGTGGTTAGCATATGCCAAAACAGCAAAGCCCATTCTCAGGGGAGTGATCAACTCCCCCAAAGACAAACATGAAATCTTAGAAATGCCTTATTCTATTCATGGGAAAGTTTTGACATATCTATCTATGTGCTTGCAGGTATGACCTTTGAGCAGTCCTCACACTGACTAGACCCCAGTGAACATTCCTTGGTGCCTGTGGGAAGAAGACACCAGGCACCTGCACATTCTTTACTGTTGGTTCACAATTCTTAACCCATTCCTTACTTACATTTATATATCAATATAATTTGGTCCCAAGAATTGGGAACTAAATAGTATTAAAATTAATGAAAGAAAGGAGAGGAAAAGAAAGGAAAGGGGAAAAGAAGAATATAAAACAACACACATGTTTTCCAAATGTCATAGGAAATAGACAGTAACAGACATATCAAATGTCATAGAAACAACAGACATATGACATATCATAAAAGAAAGGAAAAGAAAAAACAATTTAATTATCATTATATCCATTCTGAACAATACTCACTAAATTTCTTCCCAATACATTCAGTACCAGGATTGTTCAAACTTAAACTCTGACAATCAGCAACTAATATACATTCAACAATATACATTTATGTGTGACTTCCAAGTCATCATATTACTTAGGTACACAATGTGTTGCATTATTAGAGCTCTGATTAGTATTTAAGCATCTTGTACATAATCCATAACTAAAGTGGATAGCACAAGAAACAGTAATAAGACTTCCAACTAGCAGACATCCAATTAATAAACTCTTCCAAGGCCAAGACAGTTGAGCAAACCAATCAGATAAAGGAACAGTAGCTAAATTATGTATGTGTAGGATTTGTTGTGTCATGTGTTGGAGAACTTGTGTGACATTATAACAGTTTTGAATGACTCTTATTTCCCATGGGCTTAAGATTCCCAACCAGTGAGGCTATATAGGACAAAAGATGATCAAAGTGACCTTATTTTCTCCCTTTTTGTATATTGTGAGGCATAGGCAACAGCAAATTATTATTATCCACCCTTTTGGACTATTGGGCAGCACTTTAACTTTAATCTCAATGCCTGTGTGGGTCCTGCTCTTAGCATTTTAACTGGATCTGGGGCCACAATACATAGTGTTGAATTTAAACTTGGTTCATTGTTGTAAGGATTCCTATCACCTTTCATCCATTTTATTAAAAGGCCATTCATTTCATCATTTAAAAAAATAAGAATAAAATGCCAAAACAATATCCTGGTCCATAGTCAAAGGGCTTTTTGGTCCCTATCAATTTGGGCTGGCATTCCATATAGGGCACTTACATTTTCTAGGCAGCAAATAGTAGACGGCTGGTTACAAGAGTCCTGATGCAATGTCTCTAGTCAGTAGAGTGAGCACAAAGGACACACATGGGTGATGTCCACAAGCTGCTGGTGAATGACAGGCAGTTGGAACTCCTGGGCTAGGCACCACAAAGTCTGATATTCACAATGTTTGCCTTTCAGGCAGAGCTTTTCTGCTGCTTCTTGGATCTCAATGGTATGGCTCTGGATCTTTGGGAGAGCATCTGCTTTAACAGTAACAAGAGAAGAGTTAGAGGAGTGGTCAGGGACATGACAGAGTTACTTGCTCCTTCTGGCAGGCATCCCAGATGACTTTTCACAGATCTCTCCCCAACAGAGGGTATCTCAAAACAGTTCATTGTTCCTATCTCATGTTTAGTATTTGAAATCCACCCCTGGATAGGGATGTCAGCCTTCAGAGTGACTGCACACTATTGATTTAAGCCCTTCACTTGCAACAGGGTCAAGGGGTATTTGTTTAGAATGTTGCCTCTGCCACAAACCACACCCAAAGCCAATATCTATACTGGCCACATGCAATTCACAGGGTAAGTCAGGATCCACCCCTCATACTGCTTGAACCTTTTTTATTGCCCTCTTTACTTTATTTTTTTTTTCAAAGCAGCCT
>JAQZBX010089048.1:0-12694 GCA_029593785.1 Cabassous unicinctus
ACTGAGCCAGATTTACTCATAAAAAAAAACTGAGGCATAGAGAGGTCAAGTAACTTGTCCAAGGTCACACAGCGGGTAAGGGTGGGACTGGGATTTGAACCTAGGCAGTATGGCTCCAGATCCCACTTTTTAAAAATCAGCATCACTGAGGTATGGTTGACATATAATCAAATGCTACATATTTAAATGGACAATTTGATAAATTTTGACATAGATATACATCCACGAAACCATCACCACAATCAAGAGAGTGAACATATCCATCACCCTAAAAGTTTTCTTTTCTTTTTTTTTTTTTAGGTACCAGAGGTCAGGGATTGAACCCAGGACCTCGTATGTGGGAAGCCAGCACTCAACGACTGAGCAACATCAGTTCCCTTGAGTTGGTTTCTTGGCCCCTTTTACTTGTTGTTTTTCTTTTAGGAGGTACCGGAAACCGAACCCAGGACTTCCCATGTGGGAAGAAGGAGCTCAACCGCTTGAGCCACATCCATTCCCCCTAAAAGTTTTCCTCCTGGCTTCTCCCATTCCCAAAAAAACACTGATCTGCTTTCTGTCATTTTACCTTTTTTGTGTGTTTTTCTTTATTTTGTTTTATTTTTTATTTCTTTTGTAAATTTTTAAATTTGATTTTGGTTTTTGTTTTGTTTTTGGCTTTCCAACATTTTAGATTAGTTTGCATTTTCTAGGGTTTTATATAAATGGATTCATACAGCATGCACTCTTGTGTGTCTGCAAAGCTCATATTTGCACCTCTATATTATACTGTCTCTCTCCAAAGAACCCACATGTCCAGCCTCACCTCTTTTGTTCTCAAAAAACAGGAACATAGGTTTTTTAATGGTAAATTCTAGAATGCAAGGACTTGTGGAGTTCTCATCAAGTGCCCTCCAGCCCACGCCCATCCCTACCTTTGGGCTCACCGCCCTGTTGGTGCCTGCCTGGGCCTCTGCCAGAGCATCTTGCCCTGTGTCCTGCCTCTAGTCTGTCACTCAGTCTCCTCCACACTGGCGTTGGAACGAGCTTTCAAACTCATCTCTTGGGCCCTCCCTGCACTCATCCCAGTCAGCTACAAGAAACTTCTCACAGGTCCCCCAAACCCTCAAGCACTTGACTTCTCCGTGCCTTTGCATGAGCTCCCTTCCCCATCTCCTCCAAGTCAGAACTCCCATTCATCCTTCCCGCTCCACTTGCTCTGGGAAGCTGTCCCTGATTGGCTGTCCCCGGAGACAGAGGGAATCACTCCACCCTCTGGGATTTATCTGCTGCTATCCCAGACCCCAGCACAGCACCTGGCCCCCCACAGGCTTCACAGGCTGTCTGCTGAGTTGAACTGAATGGAATCTATTATCTCCTCTGTACAGACCTCCCCTCTATGAGAAAGGCTCCCTGTGTTCCAGATGAAGGAGCTAAAAGACAGCAATTAAGTGGCTGGTCTTGGGAAGTAATATGAAAAAAATGACAACCTGCTCCTCCCCCCCATACACACACACAAAGAGAACCTGAATACTAAATCTCAGACATCCTTAAATGAAGGACTCTTATTAAGCAGCTGCTTTCAGATGTGCCTTCATCCCATTTCCAGCATATCTTCCTGGCTAGCTAGGCACTTCTTCCTTGTTCTGTGGGCTGTGGTTCCCACCCTGGGGAAGACAGGCCTGCCCCCACCACCCACGCTCCCTCTGGTAACAGCCCCGGATGTGCTACTGGGATTCACTCAGGCCAGTGTCTCAGTCCAGGGGGTGGGGCTTGCCCCAGGCCTGACCAATCAGAGCGCTGCATCTGCATGGGCAAAGGGATTGGTCCAGAGACAGGCACAGGACGGAAGCTGGTTCAATGAAAAAATCTCAACACCTCTGCAGGAGTGACTGGAAAAAGTCCAGCTCTTTCACACTAGACTCCACACTGAAAGAACTTGATATTTTCTCAGTGAATCTATCTTACCTCCTCTTGAAGCCTGAGACCGAAGATAATATAGTAGAAGGCAGAGCTGAGACCTGAGAGAAACCAAGCCCAAAGACAATCCACTTGAAGGCAGCCCCACCCCTAGACTTTTCAATGACCTGAGCCAATTAATTCCCTTTTGCTAAGGCAGCTTGGGTTTGTTGTTTTGTCACTTGCAACCAAGAGAATCCTAACTGGTTTCCTGACCTCCCATATTCTACTTCCATCATGGGCTCTGATTGCTCCAGCCCATGGCTGGATGGCTCCAGCCCGTGTGCAGGAGGATGGGGTTCCTATAATTCCTCCTGCTATAAACATCAACCTGCCAGTCTGACTAGACACCATTTAGCTCAACAAACAGGGGATCCCCAAACAATGGTGGCCAAGACCTTCCAGGGCAACACTGAAGTCCCCAACCTTGATAGGCAGACCCAGCTGGCAGGCTTCCCCAAACTATATAAAGTGCTAATCAAATATTGTAAAATGCTAGTCGTGTAACAGATGGTTACCATCTGCAGTCTTCAAAATTAACATTTGGAAAGATCACAACTTTCATTACTTAAAAAACCGAGCAATACTTAGTAACCAACCTAGCAAGTATGATTGTGAGAGTATTCTCAGCTCAATTATAATACTTAGTCACTCTCAGTAATAACTAGTAAAGCACATATGTAGGGGTCCACTTAGAGGAGCTAAACTAAAAATGTTTTAATTTAATTTAAATGTGAACTTGCTATCTAAGGGGCAATGAACCCACAGCAGCATTACTAAGACAGGAGTCACACACTGTGGCCCTGGGGATACTAACTCCCTAAAGACCTATCCAATGTAGACCTATCAAATGCTTTCTCTGAACACCCACTCAAATTTGTCTCTTCTCCATTCCCACTGCACATCCTTGGTGTAGATTCATCCTATCTGGCTTGGACAACTGTGACAGTCCTCTAGCTAGTCTCCCTACCTTATGGTCCATTTCCTTCCAATCTATTCTCCACACAAAAGCCAGCATGATCCTTCCAAAACATAATTCTCGTGTGTCATGTTCCTGCCTAGAAACCTTAATATCCACCCCTACTTTCCCACCCTCATTTATGGCAACTTTTCCCAAAATGTGAGACAAGTACCTGAAATTATATTAAGTAGCATATGGCCCAACATCTTTTTATTCTAATGTTTTTGTATTTATTTTCATGTGGTAATAAGAAAAAGGAATCCTGTGATTCCATAGGCATAATGACTTTAAACAGTTTAAAAAGTGTATGGGGTTAAAATTGAGTTTTTAAAATGTATTAAGGGGAAGCGGGTGTGGCTCAATCGATAGAGCTCCCGTTTACCTCCTTGTGAGGGCAGGCCGGCCCGTGCGGCGCGGTGGGCTGATGCAGCAAGACCTCACAGCAAGGGGAAGATAAGCAGACACAGCAAACACAAGCAGCAAGGAGGGGTTAAATAAATAAATAAATAAATCTTTAAAAAAATAAAATAAAATGTATTAAGTAAATAATAATGCAGTGGAGATGTGAATATGGCAAAAATTGTGAAAGTGGTACTGCGGTTTGGAAAGTGCTGGTCTACAGATTACAATCCAGATTCCTTTCCATGGCCTACAAAGCCCCTCTAGATCTGGCCCCTGCCTACCACGCCTTGTCTCCATCTCTCACCCCATGGTCCCACCAACCTGAACCTTGAAGGGTACACTCGATGACAGCAGTGTTGAGGTCAGCTGTTAGGGTCTCTGCACTATGAGCGGAATGGCTGCCATGTAATAAATGTTCAATATCTATTTGTTGAATGAATCTTCCTTCTTTTGCCAAGAATATTCCCATATGTAGCCTGCTTCTCCTGACCCTTCAACTCTCAGCTCTGATGTCCAGAACCTCTTCCCAGAAGCCCATCACTCCCGCCACCATGCTGAATTGGATGGCCATGGTTATCTCAAAACATCACGCATCATCCCGCATTACCTAGCGCAGGCTGCATCTGGTACCTGGATTACTGAAGAGAATCCACCTGCTCGTGGCCCCCTTCCAGCCATCCTCCACAGGGCAGTCACAGTGCTGGAGCTAACTTCCTGACAGAAAATCTCACAACTGGATATTAAATGATATTATGAGTGAGGACTAATTATTAATTTTCTCATGTATAATAACAATGTTTTGGTTATGCAGGAGAATGTCCTTATGCTTAGGAGATGCAGGTTGAAGTATTTAGAAGTGATGTATCATCATGTCTGCAACTTACTTTCAAATAATTCAGCAAAAGACAACATGGAGAAATGATGGAGTAAGAAAGATAAAACAAATATGGCAAAATGTTAAAGTTTGTATTTAGATGGTAGGTGTGAGGGTGGACATTGTGCTATTATTTTAATTTTTATACATTTTGAACATTTTCATAATAAAAAGTTATTTTAGAAAAATCCTCCCACAGCTTCCTGTCACCTATAATGGATAAAATTTTAAACATTTAGGTCATTAATTCCTAACGGCTCGTTATCTGTTCAGACTCATCTCTCACCATTCCTCTACCTTCCAAGCACATTGATACACACCCCTAGAGTTCCTTTAATAATAATAACTGCTCACAATTATGACCACAGCTGCCTTACCTAACACTTGTCATGTGATAGCACCATTCTTAATACTTCACCTGGATTAAATAATTTTAATACTCACAATAACTTATGAGAGAGGTACCACTATGCTCTCCTTTTCCAGATAAAGAAACTGAGGCAGAAGGAGGGTAATTTGCCCCAAGTCACAGAGCTATGGGATTTGAACCAGCAAGTCTATCTCCAGAGCCCCTGCCCCATCCACCCCACCCCCCACCATGGATGCCTACTCATCCTGCAGTGGACATTTGTTCTTTTTCCTTACACTCCCCTAGCTTGTCCCATTTCCTTGTAAGAGATGATTTCTTCCCATTGGGTTGGTCTAGTGGGACTGTCATCAGTGGCTGCATCTCTCCCAACATGAGTGTTGCCCACCTCTAGGAATAGGTTCTTGAACCATGTTACAGAGAGCCTGAAAGTAAGTCCATGCATCCTGGCAGTAGTGTGTCCTGATGAGCCTGAAGCCAGCTGGTCTTTCAGAAATGCCCAGACTCCTGCCTATGGCCAAGCCTGGTTCTCCCACCTTCTCCTTGATTCTCTGAACTCCTGACATTCTCTCAATCAATTCCTCTTAGGTTAAGTCCTCCTACCCCTCCTGCCCCACCTCCAAAAAAAAAAAAAATTAGACTTTCTTCCTATCTGTTCACCCATGGCCTGGTTGAACCTGCTTCTGTCAGCAGGAATCACTCTGTGCTCTCAGTGTTTGCCTCTCCATCTCTCCACCAGACTCAACTCCTTGAGGGCAAGAACTGTGTCAAATTCCTCCATTTCTGCTCCCCCAATGCCCAGCACAGCACCTGGCCAGCAGTGGGCTCCTCCATAAAGGCTTGCTGATGGAATAACCTGAAAATCCAAAACCCACTGCCAATCCCCAAATTTGAGAAAACAGCAGCTCTGCTTTCTCCTACCCTCAGGCCCTGGGGCTCCTGCCCACGAAAAAACAATGATGTCTGCCCAGGGCCATCCATGTCCCAGAGCCTCCTAGCTATCTCCTCCGGTTGAAACACCTTCCCTTGTCCTCCCACCTACTCCACGCCTTTTCCTGTCTCCTCAGCCTCCCTCTAACTCACCTGCAGGAACCCTGCAGGCAACTGATGCCTCCTCCCTCACTCAGCGTGGAGAGGCCATCAGACAAGGATATCCACAAATCCTCTCCACGATGAAGTTCTTCCTGATCTGAAAGTTGATTGATATGCTTAATAAGCATGGTGCAAGATACTTTTACAGCTACCCTCTGGGAAAAAAGATTATCCCCATTTTGCACATGTAGAAATGGAGGCTGAAAATTGGGCTGCCATGTCCATGAATACACAACGAGGTAGTGGCAGAGGTGGGATTTGGACTCTGGCTCTAACTCCATCACTCCTCCCTGTGTTCTTGAAGGAAAGGGGGCTCCTCCTCTTCCAAGGCTCTGTTAGGCTCTGAGCCTCTACCCTGGATTATTGCAAAACCCATCTGGCAGTCTCCTTTTCAAGCTTCCTTTACGCTGCAGTCAAGGTGAGCTCTACTACCACTACCATGAGCCTCCCAAGCCAACAACCTAGCCCCCATACTAATCATAGCTCTAAAAATGAAGATCTCAGTTCCTATCCTCTTGCATGAGGTCCTTTAATGGCACCCACAGAACAAATTCTAGGGTCATCAGTGTATGTTGTTGTGGGGTGTGTATATGAAAAGTTGATCGAGACCTTCTACAATCAAACACCAATTTCTGTATCTCATCTGCAACCAAAAGATCCACATAAATAGGCCCCTCCTGGCTGTAGTGCCTCCTCTGCCACTGGCTTATTACCAGCCCCTTTGTCACTCTGTCACTCTCACAATGCCTGGCACATGGTGGTCACTCAGTAGAAAGGTGTCAAATCTCAAAGGAGAATCTTCCTTCTCCTCAACGACTTTCAGGCCACTTTCCTGCACCTCAAAGACAGCATAGAAGACTGAAAACATATGGGCACCCAAATCAGGGCAAAACTGTTGTGAGGATTAAATAAGAGAGCACCCATGCCTGGGTCATGACAGAAACTTACTTAATATATGAGGGCCCTCTCCTCTGCCCATTCTGGGCCCTGGAAAAGCAGCAAAAGAGAAAAGAGTATGTTATGATGCTTTTGTAGTATTTTTGTCAAAAAAAAAGGCCAGCGTAGGAAGCCCCTGGTACAAAATGAGATGGGAGACTTGTGGATTTTACTGATTCGGTTAGCTCTGTACACATCAAAGAGAAAAAAAATACATCTTTTTTTTCTTTTAAATCAAACTAAAGATCAGGTGCAATTTGTTTAACTTTTTCCTGAATCAGAACTGAGGTCCACTTATTTATCCTGTAACCTTTAATGAACTAAAAAGTTATAAAAATACCCATGACTTAGCACACAGTAGGCACTCAGCAAAAGGTACTGATCGAATGAATGGAAAAACAGTCCAAAGTAGGCAGTCTTTCAAAGCCAGACTACCTAAGAGCTGAAAGCGACCGTCTCCTATCCAGTATAAAAGAAACTCTTCTCCACATCGCTGGCAGGGAAGCATCCAGCTTTTCTCCCTTAGCCTGCTTTCCAGTGGCAGGAGTTCATGAACCTTCCAAGTCCGCAAACTCCATTTTCGTTCACCTCAAGCTGTAAGAAAGCCCCTCTGGTTCTGAGCTAAAATTCTACTTACTGGTCTTAACTCTGCCATTTGGGACTGCAGTCTCCCCTGACCTGCCCCAACTCCAGTCTTTCAAATTCAAAGTCAACTATCCCAGCCCCTCAGTGGTCTCTTCCAAGATAAACCATCCTGAAGATGCTCTCATCTCCCGGTGCTTCTCCATTCCACTCACCCTTCTCTGGAAGCACATCCCCATTATCCATCTCCCTCTTAAACGTATTGTCCAGCAAAAAAACAACAGTTTGTTTGTGCTCTGGCCAGCTTCACAACCAGCAGCACTGTCACCTTTTTTGACCTGGAAATTTAAGGAATGCAGCTCAGACTACATTCTCTGCTCTGGCCCTTGCATCACCCTGACATTCAGCTCAAAGGCACCTTTTTCCGTGAACTATTCTTAAGGTTCCCCAAGTCATCTTTTATTAATTCACTCCAGAGTCACCATCTGCCACAATCTCTGGGGTGCCTGATCCTGACTGTTACCCAACTGAACTCAATTCAATACAACAAAATAGAAACAATCACATACCTGGTATAAACGGGATACTGAGAGAGAGAGCGAGATTTATCCCAGCATACTGCAAGCTTCAGTGACCCATTCAACACCCTTCAGAGCACCCAGCTGGGGTATGGCTCTGGACTCGGCCCTGGAACCACAGGGACGAACAGCCTGATGCGGCCCTTCTGTACAGCAGATGGCATGTCTTACTACCTACCATTCAGAGAATGGTTGGCAGGAGCCAGGTAGGTGGTGACAGCCTTACCTGTGCTATCTCATTTAATCACAGCAAGCTCACGGGGGAGGTATCATCAGCCCCTGTTTTATAGATGAGGAAGCTGGGGCTCTGAGAGTTAAGTAACTTGCAAGAGACCACCTGACTGGTATGTATTGGGCTGGGAAAAGGATGAGCCTAGGTCTAGTTGACCCCAAGCCTCTGCCTTAACTGCTTAACACCACCTCCTATGTCAAGATCTGAGCCAGGCACAGATCAGGGCCAAGGACACTACAGAGAACTCTCCCTAGGGCTTGTGCAGGTCCAGACTCAAGCACCTCTGAAAACCCTTGACTGTACTATTATCCAGTACTTATTTCTCAATCTTCTCCACCCACCCTTGCTCTTGAGCTTTTCAGAAACCCAAGGTCATCATCTACAGCTTTCCCCTGCTATAGATGAAAAAAGAAAAGTAAAAAGGCTGAGGTCAAGTATATAGATAAAGAAATGGGGCAACTAAGGAAATGCTAAAAAAATAAAAAATAAAAAAAGTCTTAGGAAATCCAAAGGAAACTGCGACAGAACAAAGGAAAAGAGAAATAAAGCCACAAAGAGACATTCCTGGGAGCCAAGTGGTACCACTTGCACAGATGCTGAGAAAAAGGCCTACAGACCCAATTTGACCCCACTGTCCCTTTCTCTAATCTGTGCCTGGACACAAAGCATCTAAAAATAAGTAGGAAAAAGTCATATATTAAAAAAGAAAGAAGAGAATGGAAGTGCAGAAAATAACCAGAAATTATGCCCTATTAAGCATTGGTACAAGCTAAATTAAGCCTGCACAGGCCATTTTTAAAATATGCAATTACTCTTCTTGATGGGGAAAGTCACAAAATAGGAATGGAGTGGTTTTGCTCCCAGCCCCACCTCCCGACTCTAGGGCTCCATCTTGCACATATACTTTCCCCCAAGCCAGGGAGAAAGGTGAAGTTCCTCAAGTCACACCCTCTTCATCCCCATGGGCACTATCTTGGCTCCCAGCTTTTTAATAATGCCTCTAAAAATGCCTTGCTTGGACTATCAAATACCCCCTTGTCACCTCCCTCCTCCCACAATGCCACCTAAGAACACTTCCTCAAAACACACCTTGTCACTCCCCTTCTTAAAAAACCTCTGTGGAGTGTTCTTTACCCACAGTTGTAAGGTCTTTCATGAACCTCATCTTCTCTCATTCCCCATCCTTCTCACATTTTAGCCATAAACTGAACTTGGAGGTTAAGTTCATGGACTTTGGAATCAGACGGTCCAGGTTCAAATCCTAGCTCCTTCACTTGCCAGCTGTGGGGCTCTGGGCAAGTTTCTTCCATCTCAAAGTCTGTTTCCCACCTGTAAATGGGAACTGCTGCCAGGATTAAACAATGCTCCCAGACCACTTGGCCAGGTGTCTGGCACATATTCTGGGGTTGTTATTGTTGTGGTTAATACCATTTCTAAAACATGCTGGGCTCTTCAACATCTCCCTTTCCTCTACCTTGAATGCTTCACCCACCTCAAGAATTCCTCTTCATCCTTAAAGTACCAGCTCCTATATTCCCTCCTTGAGGCTGAATTTCACTCCATACTGTTCAGACCCAGTTACAGGGCCATCACACTCCACTGTGATCATTTTATGTAACGATGTGATGGAGGAACACAAAGCAGAGTTGGAAGATAAATGACTCTAGGTTAGGATACTGCTTCTACCATCTACTAGCTGTGTGATCCTGGGCAACTTGCTTACCTTCTCTGGACTTCTGCTTCCTCCCCTACAAATTGGAGAACAGACTACCTCATGGGAGTTGGTAAAAATCAAGCAAGCTAACATATGTAAAGTGCCTGGCACAGGGGCTGGCACGTATTAGGTTCTAGAACAACATCTTACCCTCTCCTACTTTACCCAGCCATCTGTGTTCCTTGCTGACTGAAAGCTTCCAGAGGACAGGAATTCTATTGTATTAATCACCATATCCCCTCTATGGCTAACCTAGAGCATAAAAGAAGTACAATAAATGTTTGTTCACTGATTCCCATTTACCAGAGAGGAAACTAAAGCCAGGAGGAAAATGATTGTCCTGAGTGAACAGAGCTAGCACATAGCAGAGCCAGGTTGCAACTCAGGGCCTTTGGCTCTGAATCCTCTGCTCTTTCAATGACACCTGCTGCCGCAAAAGCATACTGGCCACCACACCGGTGAGCCCTAACAACTCTAAGCCTTTGCCAGTTTAAAGAGACCCTTGTGAGCTTTCCTAGCCAGAGCAAAACCAGACAGAAACCAAGCAAAATGCAAACATGCTGATTTCCTCAGAGGGGAGCAACTGGCTATCTGAACTGAATCCCTTCCATGTTAGACTGTTTCAGCCCATGCCTCCCACAAACAGGCCAAACACTCCACTGGTTTAAGGGCAAAAAAAAGGAACGTCAAGCACTGTGCTGAGTACTTCATGGGGTTACCCTCATTTTACAATGTGAGGCTCAAGACCACACAGAACTAGGTGGAAGTCACAGCCGGGCTTTACACTCCAGTCTCCACCTTCAAAATGTAAGCTCTTTCTATGCCCACCCAAGGCTCCCCTGAGAGCTCTAGTATATCCTTCTCCTCTCATGCTACCCCTCCTCTGTTGGGCCTCCTCACTGGTCCTCACACACCCATCACTCATCCCTGGTACCCACACGGCTCACTTTCTCCATCTATTCAGGTCCCACTCAAGAGGCCTTCTCTGCTCATTCTATAGTCCCTTCTATTTCTCTTCACCACCTGACATACATTTAGTTATTTTTTTGACTGTATCCCTCCACTGGAATGTAAGCTCTGTGAGAGCAGGGATTTTATTGTGTTCATGGCTACCCTCCTAGTACAGTACAGTGCCTGACATACAATATGCACATGCACACGTGTGTGTATGTGTGTGTGTGTATGTGTGTGTGTGTGTGTGTGTGTGTGTGTGATGAAATATTTATTGAGCCCCAACAGGGTGAGAGGTGCTGGAGATAAAGAAACAAACAAGACAGCCCCTGACCCCACAAAACTTACATGCTTACAGGTGAAGATAATAAAAGCCAATTATTCAACTATAATGAAACACTACAAAATGGAATTCAGAGCCCTCCCTGAGAGGATGACTCATGGGGGGGCCCTCACCTGGTGAAGAGTCAGAGGTTTCTTGACAAAGGGACATTTAGTCTGGGGTCTGAAAGACAAAAAGGATTTGGCTGGCTGAAGACAGGTGAAGGCCTAAAGGAGAAAGGGACCTCCAGGCCTGTAGTGTGGCTGGACAGCCCAGGGACAAAGAGAGGACAAGACCGAAGAGGATGCTGTGGCAGAAGGCAGGGTCAGATCCCAAAAGGCCTGGTAGGTCCTGGAAAGGGGAGAAGATTAGTCCTGAGGTTCATCAACTGACAAATGGATAAACAAAATGTGGTAGTGCTACATGCGTACAATGGAATAGTATTTGGCAATAAAAAGAAATGAAGTACTGATACATGTTATAACATGGATGAACCTTTAAAATACACTATGTGAAAGAAGGACCACATATTGTATAATTCTATTTATATGAAATGTCCAGAATAGGTAAATCTATAGAGACAAAGAAATTAGTGGTTGCTGAGAGATGGGGAAGATGGGAGGTTCCGGGATGATGCCAGCCAAAGCCTAAGGCGTTTCTTTTCTGGGTAATGGAAAGGCTCTAAAATTGTGGTGATGGACGCTCACAACTCTGTGAATATACTAAAAGATACTGAATTGTACACTTTGAGTGAATTGTATGGTATTTGAAATAAATCTAAATACAGCTGTTTTTTGAAAAAACGAATTAATCCTAAGGGCTAAAAGGTTCTGCAGCACCATAAATCAAAATGCTAAGGGTGCTCCAAGTAAACGTGCTCATGGGTGCCTCGGCCAGATGGGGCGCGTTGGGAACACGTCTCCTTTAAAAAGGGGAGGGGGCAAACTGAGGCTGACCTCGAGGTGCGTGCTAGAAAAGAGCATTCCACTAGAGCCCCCACCCCCTTCTCTAGGTCAAGGGCCCTTCGCTGGTCCCTCGCGGCTGCCCGGCGAGGTCTGCGACAAGTCTGGAAGCCTAGGGCACGCCGGGGAGACGCGCTCGGTGCACCCGGCTCTCCAGGTGTAACAAGAGCCAACGCGGGGGGAAAAAGAACGGCGCTAGCCGCCGCAGGGTCTTCTACAGGCCTTCCTGGCCCTAACACTCCCGAGACTTCCGCACCCCAGCCACCCCGGCGCCTCCGCCCCCCGCCCTTGGCCTGCGCCACGCGGCTCACCCTCCTCCGCTGGGGAACGTCAAACCCGTAAGCAGCGGATGCGGCGGCAGCGAGTGCGCCTGCGCCACCGAAGCTGACGCAGCACCGCCCCGCCCCGCCTCGCCCCCGCCTGTTGACTGTGTTCCAAGCGCCCTCTGCCGACCGCGCGCGGAATTCTGCGTCTGTTTGTAAGGGACGTTCCTGACCTGCTGGGTCCGCAGTCGCCGACCCGATCCCACCCAGTTAAACAAGAAAACTGCACGGGCAGACCCACACCCCGCCAGCATCTGGCGTTTTAACCTAAGGCCTCAGAGAGCAACTTTTCCCTGGCAGAGAGGGATGTCCCCACTAGTATCCTTCTTCACCTTAAACATCCACTCTTCGTTCTGGCAGTTGCTACTGGGTATGTAAGCCCTGAAGGCAGGCTCTCCCCCATCTTCCTGAATATGGGTTTCTCTTAAAAATTTAGGGGCGTTCAAGATCCGTATAAAAGCTT
>JAQZBX010089049.1:0-12676 GCA_029593785.1 Cabassous unicinctus
GAAGGAAGGAAGGAAGGAAGGAAGGAAGGAAGGAAGGAAGGAAGGAAGGAAGGAAGGAAGGAAGGAAGGAGGAAGGAAGGCAAGAAAGAGTGGGATAAAGGCAAGTTTGCAGATTTGGTGGGATGGGTGGGGAGGGGCAAGTCTCATTAAGACAATGGTGGTGGGAGAATTTTTGAAGGTGCTGAGATTGGGACTGGGAGACAGTATAGTGGATAAATGTTCAAACAGATTTGGATTCAAACCTGACCCTTAGCTCTCTGAGAATTTGTTCCCTTTTCTGTCAAATGGGGATTGGTTCACTTAGTAAGTATTTATGGAGGGCAAGCTCTGTGCTAGTGTGGTGCAGGTTGAAAAGAGGTAAAGAATGCAAACAGATGTCATATGCCTTTTCCACTCAGATTGCACAGTCCCCTGTGACTCTCTCCTGGGACAGTGCCATAACAGTCACAGTCCACTGTCTCTCCTTCCTCAGAAAGCCAAGAGGTCCAGAAATGTCTTCAGGAGGAGCCCATGTATCTCAGGAGCATTTTAAAGCTAAGAACAGCAACAAAAAATAACCCAACCTTCTGAAGTTCCCATCGGAGCACAGGTCAGCTGCCTGCACCCTGCTCCACCGCCGCTTTGCCCTGGAAACACTCCTCAATGACGCTCTGTCTCTCTGTCTCGCCCCCACTCTTCCTCACCCTTGCTGGGGCGCGAGCCTCCGACAGACGCGAGAGGCTTGAAAAGGAAAGTGCCAAGGAAGAAAAGTAAGTTAAAAATATGCCTGGGGAGAACCTGGGCTGCCTTCCCAGGCATGGGCAGGAGGCCATGGAGCTCTAGGGAGGAGAGTCCAGAATCAGGGCCCAATTCTGGGGCCTCCAACATTCTCAACACCTTCACCATCCTTACCACCTCCAGGAGGCAGTGGCCCAGGCCAAGCTCTGCGGCTTACCAGCTATGCACCCTTGGGCAAGTGACTTCACTTCTCTCTGCCTCTGTTTCCTCTTTGTGAATGGAGTTACTAGTACCAGCTATGTTGGCTTGAGTGAAGCCATGTGAGATATTTTATGTGGGAACACTTTGCAAACTGTTAAGAGCTGTGAAAAAATTTTCTATGGCCGTCATCACAGCCATCCCTTGGATATCATCACCTCTGATGCTTTGTACCCTTGAAAAGCTGAGGTCCTTCCAGTCTGTTTCTCTTAGGGATTGTGCCTGCCCTTGGTTGCCCCAATTCTTATCCCAGTCTTTCAGCGTAGGAAGAAATATCAGAAATCTCATCGGAGGAACCCATGTGAATGAAAGGGAGTCAAGGTAGGGGAGGAACTGGCTGACGGGAAATTCCCTGAGGGTTTGGTCAGCCTGATTACCACATTGACCAAGGACATGTGAAAAACTAAGATATGATTCTGACTACATCCATTTTCTTTCTGGAAGAGCCAGGCTATGCTTAGAAGGGAAAGGTGACTTTGAAGTGGTCCTGGATGTGTGTATCAGGTGGACAAAGAGAAGAAGGGCATCCCGACCAGAGGGACCTGCACATACAGCTCCGAGACGTGCGTGTGCATGGTATGCTCTGGGAGGGACTGGGGTAGGTAGAGAGAGGCTGTATGTTGTAGGTATGTGGTCAAGAATCATCAAATGTTAGACTGAGAAATAAATTTTATTCTGAGGAATGGGACTTGGCATGATGAGATTAGGGTTTAGAAAGATGACTCTGGTGGAATGTGGAGGATGGGTTAAGATAGGAAAGTGGGATCTCAGAAAAGTAAGGAGGCTGCTGCAAGGGTCCAAGATTCAAAGGATGGATAAGGAATAGACTCTGAATGAAGGGGGATGTAGAGGAACGTGAAGGAGGGGGAGTCACCATACAGGCTAGGGGGAGTGATGGTGGGTGGGCCTGACTCCAGGAAGGCTTGGGTTCAGAGCAGGGACCTGAGGGGGCTGTTTTCCAAGAGAATATTAGGCTCCTTGTAAAGCTTGAGGTGATTGGGGGGATCCTCAGGAACAGATGAAGATGAGGAGATCAGGAGGGAATCTGGCCTGGAGCAGAGATTTGGGACTCCCAGCTGGGGTCAAGTCCTTCCTGTTGTGTGTGGGAAACCTGAGAAAGTGACATACCTGAGGTCATTCAGATGGTCATCAGTAAAACAGGTCTAGAACCCAGTCAAAGGCGTTCATCTCAGTACTCCATTCAATTTTCAACCCTACAGCCTAGGGACTGGTGGACAGGCTGCAGAGGCCTCAAACTAGCCCTTGGGACAGTTCAGTCTATGGTTAAGGACATGGACACAGACTCTGTTTAGGTTCAAATCCTATTCTGCCACTTACCAGCTGTGTAGCCTTGGGCAAGTCCCTTAACCTCTCTGTGCCTCAGTTTCCTCATTTATACATTGGGCATAGTAATAATAGGTTGTTGGGAATGTTAATTGAGGTAATACAGGTAAAGTACTTAGACCAGTGCTTAGCATGTAATAAACAGTTAGTCATAATTATTGCATCCATTTTATAGTCAAGGAAACTGAGGCTTTAAAAATGAAATAACTGCCCAAAGTCACATAGCTAGTTGTTGGCAGAGCTCAGCCTAAGCGACACCAAAGACTGAATTTGTTGGCTTCTGTAAACTGCCTCCCCTTGTTGACTATTTCTGGAGGATGTTGATGTCTTTAACTCCAGAGCCTGGAGCCCCCAACCTGAGAACCCTTGGGAGGAGATCCTGTAGCCCTCTAGGCAACCTGTCTGGGTCCAACTTAATTCTGGCACCACCATTAAGCCCATTTGCTGGAGACACACCCCCTCCTCTTGTCTGCTCTCATTTAAGAGACACAATCTTCGCCTCTCCCCTCCCCCAGAGAGACACACTGCATTCCCAAAAAATACCAATCAAACAAAAGAAAGAAAGAACAAGGCAGGCACCTAGACGAGGACAGTACCACTTAGAGCACGAGAGACTTTTAGACATGAGTGCCAGGAACCGCTGGAGTGAGTACATCTAGGAAAAGGGGAGGGGGGTGTTATGGGTATTTGGAGTACAACATAAGAAAATCAAGCAAAATGCAAACTGACAATGCTCTGAATAAGCAGCACTGATTTTCAGAGTCAGCCTGTTCCAGCCCCTTCTGCAAGTGAGAGCTGAGTCAGGTTAGGGGGTCTCCTTTCTCCCAGAAGCCAGAGTAGGATCCTCCTTGCCTGTGTGGCTCCCAGCAGAGCCTCTGCAGAGGCCCTCCCCGCTGGAGAGCAGCTGCCGAAGCCTGCTCTGCTTCCTGCCTGCCCCGTCTCCAGCCTCATAACCCCATCAGGAGAGGAAGTGACTCATCTTCCTAGATGAAGCATGCTTCCCTAGCAGCTGTCAAAACCTCTGCCGGAGCCACATAAAGACATCCTGGGTAGTAACAGCCCTTGGTTTTCTATTGATAACCTCCATGTGGTGCTGCTGCACTCATTTTTTTCAGAGCAGTTTCCCCAGAAGAATCAAACAACAGTAACATCTGTCCATGCATAAACCCCATCGTATAGACGAGAAAAGACATAAAGAATTAAGGAGCTGATCCAATGTCACACGGCGACCAAGTGGAGGGGCCGGAAGCTGCACCCAAGCAGTCCTGCCCCAGAGCCTTGTACTTGACCGCTCACATACTGTCTCGCTTCTGAACTGGCAGAAGATGTGGCTGCACAGAGAGACAGGGGCAGCCACTGTTAGGTGAAGAAAGATGGCTTTTTCCCGAGGGTCCTGGGCACTGGGGGCAGTGCTTTAAGCAGGAGAGGGCCACGGTCAGATTTAAGGTTAGAAGGTTCCTTCTGGCTTGCAGGTAGATGGACAGGAGAGCGAGGCTGGACATGGGGAGGAGGCTGGGGCACCGCCCAGGATGGTGAGAGCAGGTGGAAAGAAATGGGCAGATTTGAGAGAATCAGGAGGTGGAACAGATGGGTATGGAGCAGGGGAAAGGCAGGAACGGGCAGTGGCTGCGGGTCAACAGGGGTCCTCTCTCTGGGCTTCTGGATGCTTTTCGGGTCCCCTGCCCCTTCCTCCCTCACTAGAGCGGGAGGGAAAGCCAGGGGTGCAGACCTCCTCTCTGGCCCCCAGGGGGCAGTGTTGCAAAGTCCTCAGGGAGTTGGGGCCCCTGCTCCAAAGGGCATATGCTTGCTTTCCCTCTTGTCTCCCGTACCCGCTACCCAGCCTTCACGCTGCAATACCCCACTCCCCATGCCCTCTCTCCAAGGAGCCCTCTTATTAATAACCATAATTCCTCATGTCCCACGCTTGACACTTTACAAAAGCAGTTGTACATCCGTTAGTTCATGGGGTCCTTCCAAAGAGAGGGGTCTAGCAAACTGAGGTCCTTCCCCCAACCCCTGCCCCCACATTGTATAATAAGGAAACTGAGAACCGGCAGGAATGGGAACCTGCCCAGTGGAAGCGCCATGGCAGAGCCGGGCCTGGGGGCCACAGGCCAGTGCCCATCTGGAGCCTGTGGGAGGGGCCCAGCCCTGCAGCACCCACGGACAGCAGCTGTGAACAGCAGCGGTCACCCAGCCTGCCTGCTGGTGCTGGGTCCCAGTTTCACCCCTGAGTTCCCTCCCACCTCAGGGGGGCCTTTCTGGTGATTTACTCCTGTCAGGTTATCAGTCAGGGCAGACTGTCCCAGTATGCACCTGCCTTAATTTACTTCTTCCTCATGCCCTGCTTCCAGAATTACAAGTCATCGCCATCACCATTATCACCGTATAAAAAATGGCTGTGTCTGCTCAGCTCTCAGAATTTAGCAAGTACTAATCCATCCATCAGCAACTCAGGCTTCTGACAGCCCCGGGAAGGCATTTCACAGACAAGGGTACTGAGGATCAGAGAGGGCAAGTGACCAGCCCAAGGTCACCCAGCTAGAACCTGGGTAGAGTTTAAAGTTTCCCGGGAGAGATAAGCTTTGCGCACATCAAGGAAAAGAGGGGGTCGCTTTAGTGCATTCCTGCCAGGAGGTTTAGCATCACCCCTATTTCACATATGAAGAAACTGAGACTCAGAAAGCCACTTGCTGGGTCAAGATGGAACTGTCTGATTCTCAAGCTTGCACTCTTTCTGGGGCTTGGGGCTGCCACTTTCAAGGAGAGCTGAAGAGTCTCTGGCACAGCACACATTCTCTCCAGACTGGAGGAGGAGGTATTCTAATGCAGAAGAAGGCTGCTGTTGGGGCAAAAGAGCTGGATGTCAAAGGGGTGGAGGGACCTCCAGGCTGGATTTAAGCTGCTGCAGAGAGAGCAGCATGACTGAACAAGGCTGAGGGGCCTGGAGGAGCCAGTGGCTGATAGGGACATTGCAGCCCAGGGAGGGACAGGGACTTACCCACTGCCCGTCGCAGAGCCTGCCCTCTCTGGGCCTCAGTCTCCCTATCTGAAAGGGAAAATGTTGAATTCAATGAGCCCCAAATTCCTCCTGCTCTAACCTACTGAGTGCCCAGTGTGACTATCATTGTTTTCCTTGACTCAGATCCCAGGCCCTGCTCGAGGTGTAGCCTTGGGCAAGTCCCTTCACCTCCCCAGCATGTCAGCATCCTCTTGGGTGAAATAAGAGTTACATTGCCTTCCTTGGGCAGATTTAATGAGCCATGCATATGAGCATGTCTACACGGCTTGGGGTCCGATCCCAAGCAGCGTCTGGGACATGGGGAAGGCTGAGGCTTGTGACTAAGGCCCTCACTTGCCCTGGCCAAGGGCTCATTTATAGCTCTCCGCTCCTTCGGCCACCAGGCCAGAAGGGAAGCGCAAGCAAAGGTGCTGAGACAGCCTTTTGAAGCCTTTTACAGGAAGGAGCCTCCAGTTTCTCCCCCCTCCCCCCACGCCCGCACTATCCCTCTCTACCCCCTCTCGCCCCTCCCCCACCTTCTGGGCACGTCACAGTGCTCCTCAGGGCAGCCCTGAAGGTGGGTGGTTTAATATCATGGTCTGCATCTAACAGATGAAAAGACGGAGACCCAAAGAGGACAAAGACTCGCCAAAGTTCCACAAATTAGTGACAGAGCTGGGGTCACTCTCGTCTGAACATAAGAGGTGACATCTCTCGTCTGAAGCCCAGGACCCTTCCCTTGAACCAAAATCCAGATATCTCTATAAAGTGAAGAGTCTCCTATTTTGCCTGGTTTAGAAAAAAGGCATTTCCATACATGGGTTGACTTAAAAAGGGGAAGGATTTGGTTCCTGCAAACAGATCATCGTTTTACAAACACACCAAGGAGACAGAGGGCTGTGTGAACATGGTGCCCAGGAAGCGGCCGAGTCCCGCAAACCATGCCAGGTTTTGCCAACAGCACAGGACGCTAAAAAAAGGCATCGAGTTTTGCAAACTGTGGGAATCTGCAGATGGTGCTGAGATCCAGACACATTGTGGGACTCAGCAAATACAAGTGGCAAAGCTGGGGCACAAACCAGTTTGGTTGGACCTCAAGCCTGGACTACCCACACAGTAGGATCTCACTGCAGAACTAGCCCAAGAATGGGTCTGCGGGCCTGTTAGCCTGACTCTGGGTACCTGACCCATTCCATGCTCCAGCTCCACAGCTCTGAATTCAGGAATGTTCCTGGACCAGGCTGTGTCAACCTGGGGGGTAGATGCAATAAGTGCATACCAGTCCTGCCTGAGTGGACTGTAGGTACCGTGCCCTGTGGGGTACTGTGCATTGTTTGATCCACAGATCGATGGAATGAACCTGGCCAGCCGAGCCAGAGCCAGCCTCTAATCAGATCAATTGATCTCTAGAGCTTCTTCAGCCTCTCTGGCCAATGTGGGGGCAACAGAGCCCCCAGAAAGTCTAAAGGACCTTCCTTTTCTCAATGGTGCACCTGCAATTTGGATTCTGGAAGGTCGCAACTCTGCCAGTCTCTGTGAGGACTGATGGTGTTGACTTGGGTCTGAAGGATTTGGAGACAGACCCAATTGGGTTTCCTCAAGCAGGATCAGTCAAGTCAATTATTCTCTCACTCCAAGTCAATTATTGATCTTTCCCAGTACAGCAGTCTTGCATCACATTTCTGGTTTCTCAAAGACTCATTCATTCACACAAGTATCTATCGAGTGCCGACTCAGGGCCAAGCAGATCTGTGATCTTTCAAACATGGTCCACTTCCTGCTCACACCCTCAAACAGTCACCAGGAGGCAAGTGGGGCTGATGTATTTTTCTCTGTCATTACACCCTGAGAGTTCCAGCCCCATTCCATACCACAAACCTATTCCTGGAATTGGGTCAGTTTCACGTCTGTACTTTGGACTTGGGGAAACCCAGCAGGCTTTCTCAGAGAAGACAGCCAGGGTAGAGGAAAAAGCCTAGTTCTAGCATCAGAGGCACAAAGCATGGCCCCACCGCCTACCTCATCTATAAAATGGAGGAAGAAACACTGCCCTACAAGGTCCATGGGAGAGTCCAGTGGGGCCCTGTGGGTGAAAGTGCTGTGTAAACTGGAAAGAGCTGGGCGGTTTTTGTTTTCTCTTTTGCTGTTGTGGGCTGAGCCCCGCCTCCACCACGCCCTTCTCTTGAGCTCCAAGCCTCCAGGCTTGGCTTCTTCCTCTCTTCCTGAACGTTCACAAGGGCTGTGCCAGGTGAGGATTATTGCTCCTTCTTTACACACGTGGAAACTGATCCTCAGAGTGGTGCAGGACTTACCTAAGGTCACTCAACTGGCAAATGACAGGACAGAGACTGGGCCCAGGTCCATCTGGCCCTATAGCCTCAGTCCAGCCAATCCTCTGAATTTTCCCTCTGCTCCCCTCCCTCCCTCCCCCAAGATGTCCGGAATTCATGGAGCTTCCACTCTGAGTTCCCCCCAGGGGACAGAGCCCTCCTTGCTCTGGATCCTTGGATTTCAGAATGGGGCTGGGGCCAAGGGCTCTCTGTGGGGCTACTTGAGGAAAAGGGCTCTGCAAGGGGCTCGGTGAGAGGGGATGAGGACCTTAGGGGGACAGGGACTCAGTGAAGGAGGACAGGGGCTCAGTGGGGGACCGGGAGCTCTTGAGAGGGTGACAAAAGTTCTGTGGGGCAGAGGAGCTTGGTGGGGAAAAGTTCTCAGCTTGGAAATGGGACTGTAGTGAGGGGACCTGGAAACGGGGCTGCATGCCCTGCGACGTGTGAGGCTTGGGGTGCACCCTCTGCCCCCACCTCTCCACTGCTAACGGAGTGGGTAGAACTCTCCAAGGGAAATGCCACAGTAAGAAACAGGCTGGGCCCAAAGCTACTGGGGTGGGACGGCTGCCTCCTCCCAGCAGTGGGGCTGGACTGTAAATAAACCCAGCCTCCTGCACAGCTCTGGCCCTGGGCTGCCCAAGCCAGACATTGAGAGAGATTCAGAGAGAGAGAGAGCCAGGACAGAGGTAGGAGGCCAGAGGGAGGCACGCCCTTAAGCGAGTGTGAGCAGGACTTCCTAACCATACGTGGGAGAGGTGGCTGCTGTCTAATGTGGCCCAAGCAGCACCCGCCCAGTGCCTGGAGTCCCACTAGCAGCCGGGGCTCACTTCTGCTGTCTCCGGGAGCTCCTGCTATAGTCTCACTCCCTCTCCCCTGCCAGCTCCAGGTCCTGAGATTGAATTAGGGGCTGGAGCACACTGCACACCTCTCCCCAGCGGTCATGGGGCCCAGGATGGGTAAGTCTGGGCAAGGTGGGGAAGAGGCATTGGGCAGGAGGCTGGGGTCACATTGTGAGGCTGTGGCACCCAAAAAGGTATGCTAGGAGTGGGTTGGGGGCTTGCAGCTCCCTACCCAGGGCCAGGCTCATGGCCGGAGCCCAGTGAAGGTGGGTTGAATGAATGAGTGAATGGCAGAGGGGTCGGGAGGGATTCTGTCTAGCTGTTTACTCAGCTCGGGGCTGGGAACCCCAGGCAAACCTCCCTGATAACCTGATCCCACCACTGAGCCCTGTTCTCCCTCTAAAGGAGATAAATAAGGGACAGACAAAGCAACAGCAACAAGAACAAACAAACGAAAAACACGGAGATACAGAAAAGTGCAGTCAGAGAGGCAGAGCAAGTCCAGAGATAGGCAGAGTCAGCCAAAGGTCAGATGGAAGGAAGGAGACAGAAGACAGAGGTAAACAGATGTCTGCAGGGGACTGCAGGGAAAGGGCAAGAGATCCGTGCAGGAGATGGGGTGGGCTGGGGAAGAGACTGGGAGACATAAAGAAAAGCAGGAGAGAGAGTGGATGGGGGATGGGGTGGGTGGGATCACAGACAGAGAATCAGAAAGGTCAACACAGGCAAGGAGAGGATTCAGATAGAACATTGCAGAGACCTGTAGAGGTTGGGGGTCAGGTGGGGAAGACGCTGGAGGGGAATGCCTTGAAGCCTGGAGATTCCTGGAGAGTGACTGACGGCACCTTCTGGGAACAGGCTGACCTGTAGCCAGCTGCCAGGCCGGCCAGCCAAGCCTAGGGGCAGGAGGAGGGCGGCCAGCCAAGCCTAGGGGCAGGAGGAGGGCCCCCAGCTATCCACCTTCCCCGGTTCTGTTAGCCTCAGACCCACTCAGGCAGGGCCGTTTTAAAGCGAGGACTTCATAGGCCGAGATGCAGCCGGAGGCACTCCAGGAGGACACAGCTGCCGTGTGGGGACCGTGGCACGGCAGGAAGGGTGGGATGGATGCTCCCCCGCAGGGGGCCTTTCCAGAGAGTTGAGAATGACGACAGGTTTTGGTGCGTCAGTTTGGAGCAGAGGCAGGGGAATGGGACATGGACAAACCAAATTCCCCCTCAACCTTGGTGGGTACGGGATGGGAGAATCGGGGGTCCTATGGGTGCAGGAAGAAACTAGAATGTCCCCCAGTCCCCACCTCGTCATGGCTGCTATTCTTGCCCAGGCAGGGCCCAGCTCTGGAATATTCTCCACCACCACCATCACCACCCACATATCCAGCAGCAGGCAGACCCCAGTATCTGCCCACTGGGCCACCAGAAGTCACCCCTGGCCTCGCTTCCTGAGGTCCCAGTCAGAGCTGTGGTCAGGCTGACAAAGCTTCCCCAGTGTGGGGATAAGGTGGGGCAGGATACAGGGCCTGGAGCCTGGGAAGAGCCACCCCACACACACACAGCTCAGCCAAGTAGGAGGGCTCTGTCCCAGCCAGCACAGACACCACGGACAGAAGAGTCAGGGTCAGACCGGCTCACAGCCGAGTCCCACAGGCAGCTCCCCACGTTCCCACGGGCAGCAGGCAGGTGGGGTGGGGGGGTGGGGGGGGCATTATTTCTCCAGGCCCTTTCCAGTCTGATTCTAAGAGTCCCCCGTTTCCCCACCCTTGCACCTTTGCCCACCTTTACCTGCCCATTCTGGTGAATTTTGTCCTGTTTTCCAAGAGCTTCAAATGCCAACGCCTCCAGGAAGCCTTCCTGACTGATTCTCCCAGCTGGGAAGTGACCTTTCCCTGCCAGCTCCCATGTGCTGCTTGATCCTCTCCTAGTGTTCCATCATTCCTCTTCCTGGTATTCTTTCCGTCACTCTCTCCAGGGCTACTGTGTTTGAATGTGAATCATTCCAGGGCAGATACGTGGGGCAAGGGAAAGAGTCAGCAGGCCCAGGTTCACATCCCAGCTCTGCACTCATTTGAGAATGCGGTGAAACGCTCTCTCCCTTTTTAATAGGTGAGGAAACAGTTGCTCAGAGAGGGCAAGTGACTTGCCCAAGGTGACCCAGCAAGTAAGTGGCAGAGTAGGGGCCAGAATTCAGGTCTGCCTGATGCCAAAGCTTTGTCACCCCACACTGATGAGCCTGCACCCTCCTTGGGCACTGACCCACTGGCATCAGACAAAGCAAGTTGTTCTTAGGTGCTAGTGATTAGGGAGTGGGCAGGGGTGGAGAGTTATTTCCTCCCAGGCCGGGCCTTGTCAGGTGGGCCAGATCTCAGGCAGCAGCTTCGCAGCAGTCCTGAACCAGATGGTGAGCTTGCCTAGACCCTTTGATAGGGTACCTTTCTGGGACTCACTTTCTCCACCTGTGCAGTAGAGGGGGTTGGCAGAGGTAGCCACTTTGCTGATGAACTCAGAAACTGCTGCCTCCAGAGGGAGCAGTGGAGCAGAGGCCTGTCCATGGGGGCAGGGCCAGTCTCCCCCTAAGGGCCAAAGGGCTTGGCTATCTCTAAGGTGCCAGCCTCAGCCTCAGTCGTTCCCTGGGAGGGGAGAAGAAATAAACCTGCTCCTTGCCACCCCTCCCCACTACAGCCCAGAACCTTAAGCCCAATGCTCAAAATGATGGAGAGCAATGCCTGCCACACCTGTGGTAGGCCTGCCCCGGTCCATTCCCAAGGCCCCAGAACCCAGTCCAGGGCTGGGCAGAGATGGGGTCTCAGGAAAGGTTTGGGACCTAGACTTCCTTACTTCTTCTCCATGCCCCACCGCCCCAACATTCCTTACCTCCCTCCAACCTTTCTTGAAAACCTACTATGTGCCAGGCTCTGTGCTGATACAGAAGACCCAGAATGAAGTGAGGCAGGGACCCCACCCTCTAGGAACTCCCAGTGGACCAGAGAGTCACAGACACAAATCACACAGATAAAGCAGAGCTTGAAAAGAGTTGTACGTGGGCAGAAACAGGGGCCAGCGCAGAGGAAGGGGAGGACCACCCAGGCTGAGGTGGGGTGGGCTATCATTCCAACAGAGGGGACATCAATAGGACTTTCAACAGCATGAGCATTGCCCGGGAGGAGAAGGCATTTGCAAATACTAGAGAAGCGACTAGACTTGGCCTGTTTGTGGAAACGGTGAGCTGCCCAGTGCAATTGGAGGGGAGGGGCCACCGGACAACATCTTGGGAAATTAAGCCAAAGAGGTTGATGGGGCCAGATCTCAAGGAGTCTCTAGGAAACGTTAAGGCACATGAACTTTATCTTGGAGGCAATTGGGAGCTATAGAAGGTATCTGAGGAGGAGAGTGGCCACCCTTTAGTGGCCCAGAGAATCTGTGTCCCAGGGATACCTGTAATAACCCCACATGTGTGTGCAGCACTTCATGATTATGAAACACTTTCATGTCTATTTAACCAAAGAGGAAACTAAAGCTGAGAGGTGCCCACTTACCTGCTCAAGGCCACACAGCTAGTAAGTAGCAGAGCTTAAACTCAAGCCTCCCTCGGGGGGTTGGGGCCTTTTCTGTCATACCACTCTGGCCTTGCCTTTCTCCTCTTTCTAGACAAGTCTGTACTGAAGGCTCCAATGTGCCCAGCCCTGTGCCAGGCGCTGCTGAACACAGACCCGAGTGGTCCACCTGTGTCCCCCTCCAAGCCCCCAGGGCTCTCTGGGGCCAAAACAGCTTTGAGACAATTATTTGGATAATCTTGTGTTTGGATGCCAAAGCCTTATGGAGGACTGGGACTTATAGTATGGAGTGAGGTGGGATAAAATGGGACCCCTTAATGAGCAAATTTAAACCCAGAGAGAGATGAGCTGGGGCCACATTTTGGGGGAGGCTGTGTGGCCCAGGCCAATGGATGCCTATCTCTGTGCCTCAGGCTTTTTCTTTTAGGCCTAAGGAGACTGGCCTGGGTTCCCATCCCCCAGGCCCTACTCAATATTTTTAGGGTCATCAAGGGTCTAAATGGGGCAGCCGGGGCCAGAACCGAGAACAGAAAGTCCCAGCACAGGGTCCCTGACCCAGCTTGGAAACCACCAGAAAGAGCATGTCCCTCTCCCCCACCCTGCCCAGAAGCAACAGCTGGAAAGCCTATAATAGCTGGAC
>JAQZBX010089050.1:0-12678 GCA_029593785.1 Cabassous unicinctus
ACACCATCCCAGATTCAGTCAACTGCAAGTTGACTTCTACTTCAAAGGGGCAGTGGTAAAAAGAGCAATCTTGATAGAGGGAGCTATGACAGCACAATGAGGTTTTAAAGCACAGGGTTTCCTTTTTATTAGCTGTATGGCTTTCGGCAAGCAACAATTTATCTGAGCCTCACTTAGATCTTCTGTAAACTGGAGGTAAATAATAATATCTGTCTTGCTGAGTTTGTTGTGAGGATTAGCTGTTTAGAACATATCAATGTCTGCCAGCATAGCACTCAACAAATTCTACTCCCTTTCCTTTCTCCCTCCCTCCCTTGCTCACCTTACTTTGCTGCTTACTATCTTCACAGGTACTTGCAACATTTACTTCTTTGAGCCTCATTTCTAAAATGAGATGTCTCTTGTTCCTTCTGGTTCTAAAGTTGTATAGTATCTGAAATATGTAAGGGACTATTTATAGTCAAATATCAGAAGTGTTGATCATTAAAGAGATCGTTTTCGCATGCCAGGAAATCCAAAGGCATGGCAGTGCCTCCTTTGCCCTAAGTAGCATCTCCATATTGAATTTCACGAAATCTTGGAGTCTGGCTATTTTCATATTCTTAATTGTGGGATAGTGAGCTCTCTGTTGGTAGAAGCATGCATATTCTACAGTGCTTCTCCAGTTTCTGGTTTTGTTCAGGTGGACATTTGTCATCATGGAGCTCAGGAGATCCCTGAAGACAAGTAATTTGTTCTTTTAGTCTCTGTGACTATGGTGTGCAACAGACTGCTTGGCAGACAGTAGGGTGCTCAGAATGGTTGAATCAAGTTGATATAATTCATTGACCACCTACCTGAGCCAGGGCTGTGCTAGAATCTTATTTATCACTCTCTTTACAAGAGAGATTTAGGCATAGTGAGATCAGTGGCAATTTTCTCCATATTCTTTAGAAAAGTAGCTCTAAGAAGGTTGTCTACCATCAGTTTTTTTCACTCTGCTTCTCCAACCTTCCACCTCTTTGTATCCTCTGCCCCAGGATGCTTTGATGAAATGTGTCACATCATAGCTGCTTTATGACCTGATATTTAAAAGGACTATAGACATTTAGGATGTGGGCATTTTACTGCCTTCAGATCTCCAGCACAAGGCTATCTCCAAAAGTCCATCTCCTCCAAGTTGAATCCTGCTGTAGATGGAGGTCGGCTGTTCTTGTGGGATCTTGTGTTTCTTATGTTCTCTGCTTCCTCCAGGAGCCCCAGTCATCTCCTGATTACCTAAGGGATATCATTGAACACGACCTGTTATTTTCTGGCTCCTTGCCTCTTGGTGATTTTACCGTTCATTGGCATCTCTGCCAGAGGGAAGGAGGAGGAAATCAAAAAAGGTGAAACTAAAGCCAGTGCATTTTGCTGCTTGGTTACAGTTCTGGTAAATGACTAGGCAAGAAGAGAAGGAAGTTGAAGTTGTAGGGTTTCCATTGCTATTTGGCCCATTTCCCAAAGGTTTTGCTGGCCTGAGTAGTTAAGGATAGGAAGTGGTTAGGGCATGGTTTCAGGCCAGGGACTTGTCTCTCTCACCATAAAAGATGGGATAAAACCTATAGTCTATGCTTATGTTTGAAAAGGTAGCTGACTGGGTTTATACATATGATTACTGCTGGTGAGGTTTGTATGCCAACCATGTGGCTGTGTCAGGTAAAAGGTGGCACGATGGTTAGTTATGTTGATTTTAACTCAAGTTCTTTGATATTCAGGGCATGGGGCAAACACATATAGTTTTGGTTTGGCATTCTATGAATATCCAGCTGGGTTATTTTTTCCTTCCTCCTTTTTTATGGGGTAGTTTATGGTTTGGATTTTCTTTTTACCACTCAATCTAATTTAATTGTGGTATTTTATTTTTATTTTTTTGTATATATGCCCAGAGCTTTTTGGGTTATTGGCAAATTTTTAAAAATATCACAGTGCTTGCAAACATATATAATTTAAGAACCAGTCATGAGCGAGGCCTCTGATATCCTTTGGAAAAGTCTTACTTGGCAGCAATTCTAATTAACAAGATATTTTCTGGTTTCCTCCTTGCATGCTTTATTATTAGTAATGCTGTTAGATAGAATATTTTTCCACCTAGGATTTAATTTTCTCCGATTCCTTTCTCAATAACCATTTTGACTGCAGTTATCTTTAACAAAAAGTATGGTAAAGTTGTGATAACAAGCACCCAACTTGAGAGAGTTAAGAACAGTTGAACTCTTAAAAGTCAGAATTTTGCAGAAGGTCTTTTATAATAAGCTCAGTGAAACTGAATTACAGAAAAACCTCATTAAACAAAAATCGGTTAATTCAAATATCTTATAATTTAAAGAATATGCTCTTTCCCTAGTCAACTAGATCCCCTATTGTTTTTTTAAAAAGGATATTGGATAACTAGCTTGGCAATTCAGAAGTTGTTTTTTTTTTCTTGTCTTTTGAATTCCAAGTTGACAGTTTAATTCTTTTAAATAATGAAGAGACTCATGTCTGAATGGAACTCTGATAGAATTTATCATGTATTTCTAACTGTGCTTTGGACCACAGTAAACCAAGCAGACTAGGTAGTAGAATTTCAGTATTCAGAAAAAATCATGACCTGGTTTTTTATTCTTTTTTTAAATTTAAATAAAGCAATATTATTGAGATATATTCATATACCATACAATCCATCCAGAGTGTACAATCAATGGCTTTTAGTATAATCACAGACATGTGCATTCATCACCACAATCAATTTTAGAATATTTTCATTAACCCACAAAGAAAAAACCCTATCCCTAGCTGTCACATCACAATCCCTCTATCCTTCCCCTGCTGTACATAAACAATCTAATTCCATCTCTATAAATTTATTTATACTTACATTTAATATAAATGGTGACTCTTTATTCTTGATCATGTCAAGGTCTAGTGAAGAAAAGTTTGTTGTGTTTAGGAATGATGAGATTGCAGCACAGTTCTCAATATGTAAGATGCAGACAATGAATGCCTTCATTGATATACCATAACTGTTTGTTGACTTTTTTCATTTCTGGCATGGGAATTTATTTGAGGAGGAGGAATTGAATTATGTCAATAAAACAATATTTGTTTTCCAAATTATTTACCTCAATGTCAATTGATGGTTCAAAATGAATTAAGTTTGTAAGATTTCCTGGAGCTATTTTATATTGTAGTCCTAGAAATTGAGAATTTCTCATGTGTCCTTAAGAAAGCAATACTTGATAAAACAAAGCACCTTACAGTGCCGGCTACATCTTAATTTCTTGAATTCCTTCCTATATTGGCAGAAGATTTTATATGTTTATTTTGTAGGGGCTGAAAGAAGTTTCTGAAACATGTACAATAGATATTTATTGATGTTGTATTAGTCAGCCAAAAAGGGTGCTGATGCAAAGCACAGAAATCTGTTGGCTTTTATAAAGGGCATTTATATGGGGTAAAAGCTTACAGTTACAAGGCCCTAAATAGTCCTACTCAAGGTTGGTTTCTCACCAGTCAGTTGCCACATGTCAAAGCAAGATGGCGGGCGTTCTCTGTGGGGTCTCTCAGGCCCTAGCTGCTCAGCTGCTCTTTTCTCTCCAGCTGCAACAATCAGGCAAATGGCTCATCTCTCCCTGGGGCCACAGGATCAAAGTTCTCTTCTCTTCCGTGCCATGACAAAGTTCTCTCCTCTGGCATCTATGGAGCTCTTTCTCTTTTCTTGTGTATCTTTTTCTGTGTGTCTTCTTGAATTAGTGTCTTTTTATATAGCCCACCAAGGGGGAGGGACTTAAACTGATTTATACCCTACTGACATGTTTGAAGCAAAGCCCTAATCTTAACATAATTTAATCAAAGACATCTTAGCTGAATATAATACAATCAAAGGGTGTCAAATGCAGAAGAACAGACCAGTTTACATAGTCTCTCTTTTTGGAATTCATAAATAATCGCAAACTGCCACAGATGTCTTTTGAGATAAAATATACAAGAACACAAAATATTTGCAGTGTGTATTTGCTTAGCATTTAATATGTGTAACCCTGCATTCCGTCTTTAGTAAATGAGTTTTAGGGTCTGCTAAGATTGGTATGTTTTTACTATTGAAAGACTATCTTCCCCAAGCACAGCTTCCTTGGGGAAAGGCATTATCTGTGATTATAAGTCTGTTGGCTCGGAGTGTGAGCCAAGTTTGACATGATATGACCACCATTCTTTTAAATGTTTCTCTTCCCAACTTTATGTGTATCAGGTTTAGGGAAGGAGGTAAGTAGTAACAGAGGATATTATGAATACAAGAGAGATGTCTGTCTTTATTATTGAGTGTTGTTAGTTTTGAATCAGTAACCAAAGGAAGCTATAGAACTTCTAGCCTCCTCTCCTCGATCCTCAGTCTGCTCATGGTTGTTCCTTCACAAACAAAACATAATATTTTGTTTCTTAAGGAATAGTTGACTGTTCATGGTTCTTATTTCAGCTCTTTCTATGTCATCCATATCTATTTCTATGTATACAATTTTCTGTTTTTAATGCAGAAAGAGTAATACTAAATTATTTTAGAAAATAAATATTGAGAAAAATGCCAAGAGGTGTTTGCAAAGTGTTTTAGTTAATTCAAGATTTATTAATCCAAATTGTGGGTTCTCAGGAATATTAAACAACATTGCATAACAGTATGGATCTCTGTCTAGTTTGGAATGGTAATGAGAAAAGCTGTCATTTATTGTGTGCTTACTATGAAGTAGGCACTTTGCAATGTCTTTAATACACACTAGTGTATTTAATTCTTTGAAGTGGTATTACTAGCTCTACTTTAAAGATGAGATAGCTGAGATTTTAAAAGATTTAACTGACTTGAAGAAAGTCACATAGCTAGTAAGGAGCAAAATTAATCTTATTTGAAAGCACATGCACTTTGGACCACACCACTACAGTCTATTTGTCTAGATTCCTAAGTCTTTGCTGGTAGTGACATATATAATATTTTCCAACTCTTTAGCATCAGATGGTTAAGCAAGCTCACTATAGGCACAAATATAAGGGAACAGATAATTCCTTTCAGATATTTATACACACATTACCATCTGCACATCCCTATCACTCAGATAGCCAGGTCCTGCGTTTCTTCCTTCATGAGATAAGTCGGGCTGTTTTTCTCCTGTCTGTTGCAAAGGTTAAAAATCCTGGTCAGAGGCCCTGTGTGTGGGTGGGCCACCAGGCCCTGTGAGTAATGTAGCAAGATGATGACATAACAGGAGAGTGACACAAGGGAGAGCCAAGATGAGATGCACCAAAAAAACAGGAACTAAGGTGGCGCAGGCGGTAGGATGCCTCTCTCCCACATCGAAGGTTTCGAGGATCAAATCCCAGTGAAGACAGGAGGAGAAGGATGAGAAGAGAGGGCAGGAAATGGACACAGAGCCACAGAGTGAGTGGACACAGAAACAGCAAAAACAGGGGGTGGGGGTAAAAAATGGATAAAAGTAAATAAATAAATAAATAAATCCTTAAAAAAAATGTATAGGGGAGGAGGATACGGGCTATAGTTAGTAGTGATACTTTGACAATGCTCTTTCATAATATGTTAACAAAGGTTTCACAACAATGCAGAGTGTTTGTGTGTGTGGGGGGGTGATGTGTGGGAACCCTGTATGATGTTATGCAT
The DNA here is from genome assembly GCA_029593785.1 of Cabassous unicinctus. Taxonomy (NCBI): domain Eukaryota; kingdom Metazoa; phylum Chordata; class Mammalia; order Cingulata; family Chlamyphoridae; genus Cabassous; species Cabassous unicinctus. The sequence continues at coordinate 5,663 of JAQZBX010089050.1, forward strand.
GTTTGTTTTGTTAGTTCACGATGTTTACTAAACACTTGTAGTTTATGTATGTTCATGTGTGAATGATATACTTCAATAAATTGTTTAAAAAAACAAAACAAAACAAAACAAAAATCCTTGTCAGGGCCCTAAAATTTAGCACTTGAATGGTTAACCCGTGTCTGTTTATTCTGATCCATGCTGAGAGATGTGATCAAATTAATATACCTGAACATTGTTTTCACTTCATCACCATTATCTCCCAGTTGGCCACAACTAACTTCAAGGAGACAGAGAACCACAGTCATTGTGCACCCAGAAGAATGAGGCCCAGAAACATCAGGGAACAGCACTATTGATGATCATTCATTTGCCATTTGGTAATTTTTCATGGTACATTTCAAGTTTTATCTGTCCTACAGCATGGGCTCCTTTGGAGTGAGAGTGAGGTGTGTAATTTCTACCCTCCCAGCACTACATTGGTCATTCCAGGCCTTCAATAAATGTTTTGTTGAATAGGTGATTAGAGCACTACCCCAAGTGGCTTTTGCCCTAATGCTAGGGAGCACCTTAGGTTTCAGGTCCTATGATTCCCTTCCTACTGGGGAAAGTCTTAGGTAGATTTTACATAACAACAACAAAAAAAGCAAGTTGAGGTCTCTGAAACTTGCCACCTCCTGCTAACTTTTTATTTGAGCCCATACAGAGATGCAAATTGTGGGTTTTGTGGCATTGTAATAGTTAAAAGCGCCACCCTTCCTTTTCTAAAGGACCATGGTCAAAAACTGGGATTAATTTCTCAATAGTCTTAAGCAACAATATATTGAATGGTTCAGGGAGAGGTGTGTATCATATCAGAACCTAGGCTTGCTTAGCCTTAGGAGCGTACTTGAAATCAACCAATCTAGGTTTTCATGAAGGGATGGAAAAGATCTTTGGTGTTTAGAGATTTTCAGTTGAAAAGCATCTGTTGGATAGTCTGAAGTCACATTATCAACATCTTATTTGCTTTCTCTTTCCTCTTTACATAAGACATTTATTCTTGTAATAGAAAAGTTAGCAAATATACATGAACAAAAGGGGGGAAAAAACACCATAAAAGGAAAATTACCCCAAAGAAAAACATCTTATTTCCCATCTTGGATTAATATCTTTTAAACAAAATACCATATACTCTTTCATTACTGTAGTGAATGTTTCTGACAACGTTGATCAATTAACATACTCTGTTATAGTTTCTGTCACTACATTGTAAATTTACAGACAGTAAATTTACATCACAAACTTGGCCTGATGTTTTCAGAGAAATTCCTTTTTATTAAACAAATTTTAAACAATACATAACAACTGTCTTTCTCTGACTTAGAATTACAAATCCCAGATGCAAGCATGGCCTTTTTAAAAGTCACAAAAACAATCTTTAACTAAACAAAATGAAGTGGGTCACGAGTAAGCAGTTCCATGAGTCTATGGCTTGATGTACAACAAGGATGAGAGAGGCATTCCTGAAGACCAAGAGGCTTTAAAGGAAATGGGCAAAAGCGAGTCTTTTCTAGCTCTGGGGCTCTTAGCAGAGGGCTGAGGTTGGAAAAATGAGTAACTTTTGCTGTTGTGAGAGCCATTCCAGGAGCCTGAGGAACTGGAGATGTTATTCTAGGCACCCACTCCCTTTGAGACATTTGATCAGGAACCTCAAACAAGTCCTCCAGCCATAGGGAGAAGGAAGTGCCAGTAGGGGCTTTTCTCTCTGATCTGACTCCATGACCTTTTCCTCTTCTTGACCATCGTTAATAACTGCTTTCCTCAGGAGGAGAATGTCAGTGGGTATGTGTTGTGTACTTCTGGAGGACGGACTCAATCTGGAGACTGGCTGCTGTCTCAGGGAGGCTCCTCCTTACTGGTCAGTTGCGGGGACAATTTGCTGGCTTCAGTTCTTCTGTCGTTCTTTTAAAAAGGACATGGCGGTAGGCTGGACTGTGGAGTATCTAATCTTACCTAATAGGTATAACAATTTGAGATAGAATCAAATCAACAGTGCAATGGTATATTAAAAGAAATTAAAATGTAAGCAGAGGGAGCTGGGCAAGGTGACAAACCATATTTGTTTAAGCATTGTAAATTAGATAGAGTATCATTATTTATTCTCCATTTCACAGACAAGGAAATTGAAGAAAGGGAAGGCTTGCCCCAAATCACGTGGAAAAGGATTTCTAAGGTTCCTTGCAGCTCAATACTTTATGATGAGTGATCTATATTTTCTTTTTTATAAATCCAGGTAATGGTATTTCCTGCTTTGCCTTCCACCATTTCTCTCCTCCAAACCCTCTGTTTCTATCAAGCTGGTCTCCACCATAGTCCTCTGAAAATGCCGTGATGTTACTCTCTGGGCCCCTTTGCTTTGCTTTGTTACTATCTGCTCTCCCTTCTCTATGTCACTCCTCTCTATTTGCCTAAATCTTGCCTGTCCTCTCAGGGTGACCTGAATTCCCAGTCCTCTGTGAACTTTCCCTGGCTCATGCAGTCCACAGAGATCTCTGTCATCTGAAAAGTTCCTGTGGCCTTTGCTGGATGTAGCACTTCTTCAGTTCTTACCTACTGCCTAGTGGCGGTGTTATTGTTGCATATGTTTATTTGGTAAGCCCCAATCTAGACTATAATTTCCTACAAGGCACAAAAAGGGAGCAGATGTAGATCAAGTGGTTGAGTGCCTGCTTCCCATGTATGAGGTCCTGGGTTCAATCCCTGGTACCTCCTTAAAAAAAAAAAGCACCACAGCCTTGCATATAGCAAGATTCAATGGACACTGGTACTTTGTGTCATACTTTATTACAATGTTTTCCTTGTATATAAGCATGCAGAGAGTACTGTATACTTTGCCATCTCTAAAAGAAATGGACTTATGTTCGTAGTGACATAGACCATGTAGGAAGTAATCAGAGAGAAGCTAAACTGAGAACTTGAGGTTTGGGAAATATTCAATCTGGTGTAATTTTATTTAGTGTTTTCTCAATAACTCAAAAGGATTTCTGGAGTTAATGGCATATACTGAAGTTTGTAACTCCTGTGCAGTTTATTTTTTGCCATATTCTTAGGCATCAGTAATTTGAAGATCACAAAACCAAGCAAGGCAGACTTTTCTATTCCCTAGAAGTCAGGCTTCTCCCCTGGAGTCGAGCTACTGTTGAATACTAACTCCGTGTCCATTTCATCAAAGCCTTCTTCATTCCTTTTTTTTTTTAAGAGTCAAAATAAAGATCTGGATAAAACCCAACTAGCTGAAACTTAATCCTGTTGATTTCAAAACACTTAGCACAAAAGGAAACTACAGCTTGGTAACTTTAAGGCACATGTATTCTGCATATGTTTTCTGTGAAGACACAGAGTCTCAGATCTTAAAGGACTTAAGCCTTAAGTTTGCCACTTTGATGATAAAGGTTTCACATAGCATCTGATGTTTAAAAATTAATTTATCTTTAAATCCATCTCCAGGAAGCCCAGATGTGATAAATAGAGATGATTAGACCAACTTCCTGGGAAAGGATTGGAATTTTACTTTAGATGGTACCCCCTCAGAGACCAGTAACTCCAATTTGGCAACATACATTGTTAAAAATAAATGAATAATTTCCAAATCTCCATTTCCCTTGGGTCTGTGAAGACAGCCTTAATATTTGCTAATTGCCGGGAGGCAAATGATTAAAAGAGGGTGTGAGGATTTGAATTCACTTGTGAAGAGCAGCAAGAGGCAGGAACGAGGCGTGAAGAGACAGGATGGATAGAGGATATTTTTCTAAAGAATACAAAGCTGATTCCTTTTTTGGCTTTCTTCCTTCAAACACACTAGTTCAAAGGACAATCATAATCTCAGCAGTGTACATTTGCATAATGCTTTACTATCTACTTTCACTGATTTTATTCCCACTTGATCAGAGGGTGTCTGCTTTGTGCTGAGCACCTAATCTTGAAATAAATCATTTACTATATGAGGATTTAAACAGGTCTTTTGAGTAAAAAGTACATTACATATTTATGAGTACTGATTTCAAGAATTGCTTTGAAAGAACTACTAATGTTGCTTTATATCGGAGATCTAATTTTAATCTCATCTGATTTGTCCTTGGGTTTTATTTTCCAGAGGTTCCAAATCATGCCTATAAATCCCTCAGGGCCCATTTGCTCCCTGTCATGGGAAAATGTTTCAGTACATGTCAGGAACTGAGGAACCTTCTGCCACCATTCTCTGTGTACTGGGAAAAAACTGAGAAAATCAATTTTCTGAAATTAAAATGGCAGTCCATATTGTGAGGCAATAATGATGATGATGATGACGACGATGGTTATAAAACACAGGGGTTCTAATTCAGTACAGCAGGAGAGAGGAGATTATGGGCTGTTAAAACAAATTCCTTTCATGTCTGCTGTGAAGAGGGATCCCAAAAATGGTTATTATTCACTTTTAAAATGCATTATTGCTTGAGTATCCCCGAGTTATTTTCTTTAGAGATTGCTTATAAAAGTTTTTGCCTTTAAACCAGTTGCTTCCTGCATAATAAAATACTGAACAAAGTAGGAGAAAATGAAAGAAAATCACATGTAGCTGAAATTATGTTTGGAGTTTCTGGGAAGAGGAAAAAAAGCAGTTTACTGATTGCTACAGTTCAACTTCATTCAAAGATTTTGCTTTTTTAAATTAAAAAAAAAAAAAAAGTAGCTGAGGCCTTTTCTTTTCCTCTTTAAAGAAACAGAGGAAAAAAATACGAAAGCAGGGGCAGCTTTGCAAGGTTACTGGTGCCTGAGTAGAATTGCTAACTGGTTCCTTCTCTCTGTGCAGAGCCGTCTGTATTCACTATATCACAAGCTTGAAGCCAGACCTTATTTAACTGAGCCAAAAAATGGTCCTTTTGTTGCTGTTTTTTTCCCTAGTGTCATCTCTCATGGTTGCCCAGGCAACCAGTGTGTATCCTTTCAGCATAGGTTATTGGGCCCCAGGAAGGAAGTGCTCCAGTGCTGGCCTGCTATTTTTATAGAACCGTTACATAATACAATCTATTAAAGCTTCCTCTTGGTGTTTTATTGCACAAAGGGGAAATTAAGTTTGATGACTTCTAAATGTTGGATGGAGGATGTCAGGTGACTCTGGGATTGTTTGGCTCAGGCCACATAGCAACAATATTCCCATATGCATTTCAAGGAGAACAGATATACAATCATGCTCTTGGCAATGTTTGCCTGCCTGAGGATCACTGGAAGAAACTGAGCTCTCAGCTGCTCAAGGGTGCAAGTTCTGAAGAACTGCACAATGCCCTTTCTGGAAGGATGGCAGCAGACAAGGAAACACTATTCACAGTTAGGGCAAAGTGAATTTTAAAAGTGTAGCACATATGCTTTTAAATGACCAAATGATTACTGGAAAAGAGAGTTGCATTGAAAAGGCAGAGACTTGGATTCTCTTCCCAGGACTTTCATGGAGACATTGCTTGAATGTTACACAGGTTGCTGACTCACCAATGTCAGCCTTGCCTCTGGGTAACTCTGAAATGGTCCTGGGGAGGGCGCATTGGGAGAGAAAAGGTCTAATTCGATCAATACCTTTATAGTGTGTACAAGGGGTCCCAGAGTCCTTTTGCATGTGTGGCACGACTTCAGGCATTCTCCACTTGCCCCAGGAACCAAGAGAATGCAAGCTCTTGGCTCCCCTCTTGTCCACTTTACTGGTTACAGTTTGCCACCCGTCTGGATTAAGGAAGGATTAGAAGCTCTGTCCTGGAGCAGAAATAAATCCCTTCACCCCCAGAAGAGATGTATGGCCACAAGTAACCTGAGATTGGATTCTCTGGAGTAGAGAGGGAATGAGCTGGCCACTTTCTCCTCTTCACAATCTCCTTCTGCTCTTTTATTCACTTCCCTCACTTCAAATAAACCTTGAGGCCCCTGATGCTCAAATCTGTTCTCCAACCTGCTTCTCTTCTAGGCTTATCTGTTCTATATTGCCAGAAACCTGTTGATCTTTTACCGAATGTCTCACTTACCTCAAACTCAACATACCCAACACAAAATACAATTCCTTTGTCTCCCCAACAAATAAGTCTTACTGACTCCTAGTTTCCATGAGTAGCCAAGTTCAGAGAATGCTAAATTTTGGTGATCATCTGGTCCAAACTTAATTTTGTAGATGAAGGAGGTGGCATTAAAGAGTTTCAGTGATTTGTTCAAGGTCACCCAGAGAGTCTGGGGCAGAGGGAAGACTTCTAAATGATGGAGCCCTAGTCTTTTCTCTCCCCATTGCACTCACGCTTGATGTCTCTAGGAATTAAGCTTTCCTCCCTCATCTTGTTCTCCAGTTTTAACAACGTTTCCTTCATGATTTCTTATAATCCAGTCATCCTTTTCCGTTTCCACTTCTACCACAATGATTGAGATCCTTATTTATAGCAAACCTAGATGATTTTAATTTTCTAATTGTCTGTCACCTTCAGTTTCTATCCCTTGAATCAATATTGCATTTTACCTCAGGAATAATTTCACAACTTTATCTTGTCAGTTTATTATGCAAAAATTTTCAAAAGTTTATATATTAATGTCTGAATTTAACTCTCCATAATCTGACCCATTTTCCCCTCTGCTCCTCTTCACCCCTGACTTGCCTTTCTAGGTTTAACAACCATCCCAACTAGTAGCCCTCTCCCAGTAAGGTTTACTGTATATACTGCTCTCTTTTCACAGATCAGAGATTCATTGACTACTTTCCCTTTTTAATCCAATTGCTTCAGATAGGATGTTTCTGATGTACTATTCCCAATCCTTATTCTGTAGGGCTTCCAGGAAATGGAAAAACAATATGAAGCTGATAGAACAGTAATGAACATTTGGGGCAAATTTTAGCCACTTACTCAGAATATTTTATTGAGTATTCTATTTGTATTTATGCTCAAGTAGTGACCAAGGGAGATATAGCCCCTGTTCTCTTCAAGCTTATTTGACATCTTCGAACGCAGAAGGCAGGCATTACATCAAAAATACATAGTTGGGAAGTGGAT
>JAQZBX010089051.1:0-12674 GCA_029593785.1 Cabassous unicinctus
ACAATTTTATATATCTTTCATGTATATTCAGATGGACTTGCTCGTTGACTTCTAGCTTCTGGCTGCTCCCTGTGGCTTTCTCCTCTGAGGCCTTCTCTCATAAGGCCTCTGGTTAATAGGATTAAGACCCATCCTGATAGAGTTGGGCCACATCTTAACTGAAGCAACCTCATCAAAACATCCTCTTTTCAAGGGCTCATACCCACAGGAATGGGTTAAGTTTAAGGACATGTTTATCATAGCTCCAAGCCACCATAGCTACTCATTCTTTTGCCTGAGGAAAAAGATACTTCAGGGGCTGATGAAGCAGGCTACAATGTCCCCATCCCTGAATTTGTGGTGCCCACTTTCAACAATTTCTTTTACCTCCATTCTAACACCCACCCACCCAATCTCACAGCCACCCTACATCTATGATATGCTCGTAGTTGCTGTACCAGAGTCTATGTAGGAGCAACATTAAACACACCCCCATCTGTGACAATTTCTCAATTAATAAAAGCCAAAAGTCACATGCAGAAATATTTTAAAACATAAGAAGAGAAGGCTTTCTTTTTCGGGTGGGGTGGGGTGGGGCGGGAATAGAAGGTGCACCTCAGGAGAACATCTGAAATCTACTCAATAGCAACATTGCTCAGGCCTGAGGAAGAGGCTTGCTGGAGAGGAGCTGCCCAGCACTTGGACCCCAAGGTCAGAGCCAAGGTCGCGTGCACTGCTCTGTGCTGAGGTCGGTGGAGCTGTTGCTGAGCCTGCAGGGTGGTGGGCATGGCTGGCCTTTGCTTCTGTGTCGGGGAGCGAAACTCAAGCGTAACCCACCCTCCCCTTCCTTCTCCCTCCCCCTCTCTCTCTCCCTCTCCCCTGCAGTATGGGATGTGGAGACAGGGAAGTGCTTGAAGACATTTAAACACAAAGACCCCATCTTGGCCACCAGGATCAGTGACACTTACATTGTGAGCAGCTGTGAGCGAGGGATCATCAAAGTGTGGCACCTGGCCACGGCCCAGCTGGTGAAGGTGAGAGGGCAGCAGGAACTTGTGATGGTAGATAGAGGAGATGGATCTCTCCCCCTACGTGTCTCCCCAGTCTACCCTAGAGTAATTGAGTTACAGTAACCAAATGAGTGGTCCTGAGGAGCTAGGGGAAGCCACCTAAGGAGGGCCTTCTGCATGGGTGGAGGGCAGGAGCCCTGCCACCCACAGTTTGCCCCATGTTGGCATGAGGTGGCAGAGGAAGGCTGTGGTCTGACTCAGCACCATAGAGGAGCCTCGGGGCCTTTTAACAGCGGCCAAGGTAAAGTACCCTTTTCTCTTCCAGAATATTCAATCTTGGTGCTGAAATGGGATAAGGAGAGGAACAAAGCTGCTGCATTGTTTTTCTCCTTACTCTTTGAGGAGGACAGAATGTGGGCTGTTCTGAAAGGGATTGGATGTTCACCGAAAGATGGTCTTGCTGAATCTGAGCACCCCCTGGTCCTCGTGGGTGGTGCTAAGACATTGCTTGGGCCAGAAACACAAGACCATAGGGAGAAGCTGCTGGCCTGGCTTGTGGAAAATTTTCCCACCAATTGCACTGTCATGTGGTCTAATCAGCAGGGGCGGGCGTGGGCTGCCCCAGGTGCCCTCCCAGATTCTGATAAGGAGTTGGGGATGGAATACTCTAAATCCTCCCATCTCACAGTAGGGGATGGTGATTTCTGGCCCTGTCTGGTGCTCCAGGAAGATGGAGCCTGCTCCAGCTGCAGACCTTCAAGGAGGAAGTCCTCCCCCAATCACACTCCTCCTTAAGTGGGGAGAGCACTCTGGTGAGAGGGAGGATGGTCTCTGCTGGTCATTATCGTTGACTTCATTAAAAAAAACTTTTTTTATTATAGTAACATATATATATATAACCTAAAATTTCCCATTGTAACCACTTTTAAGAACACAGTTCAGTGGTATTAATTACCTTCACAGTATTGTGCTACCATTACCACCATCCATTACCAAGACTTTGCATGACCCCTTTCTTAATTTGCCACAGGGCAGCTGATGCAAAGTACCAGAAATAGGTTGGCTTTCATAAAGAGGATTTATTTGGGATAAAAGTTTACAGTTCCGAGGCCATGAAATATTCAAATCAAGGCATTAGCAGAGATGCTTTCTCAAGGTCCTGCCACGTGGCTAAGCCAGATGGCCACAGATCTCTGCTGAGGTCTCTACCTTCCCGTCCAGAATCTACTGTCTCTTGGAGCTCAGCTGAGGACAACCAGGCATGGAGCTTGCCTCTTTCCAGGCCTCCTCTCTCAATCTCTCAGGGCTTCTCTGGCTTTCTGCATCTATAGGCGAACCCGGAGTCCTCTCTCACATGGCAGGATCAAATACGGCAGCTTCCCTTTTTCCCTGTGTCTCCATTTTTATCAGACCCAGCAAGAGGGCAGGGACCAAGCTGGCTCACACCTCACTTGACTGATGTAGTCCAATCAAAAGGCCCCACACCTGCAAGTATGGGTTAGTTCAAAAACATAATCTTTTTCTTTTTGGTATTCATAAAATAACGTCAAACTGTCACAACCTCAAACAGAAATCCTGGTATGCAATACTCTCCAATTCCTCCTCCCCTAGCCTCTGGTAACCTGTAATACCATCTGTCTCTATGAATTTGTTTATTCTAGGCATTGCAGTTAAGTGAAATTATACAATATTTGTCCTTTTGTGACTGGCTTATTTCACTCAACCTGATGTTTTCAAGGCTCATCCATGTTGTAGCATGTATCAGGACTTCTTTCTTTTTCACAGCTGAATAACACTCCGTTGTGTGTATATGCCACATTTTGTTGGTCCATTCATCTGTGGTTGGACACTGGGTTGCTTCCACCTTTTGGCTATTGTGAATATGCTGCTGTGAACTTGGTGTGAAAGTATCAGTTCAAGTTCCCATTCTCAATTCTTTTGGGTACACACCTCCACCAGTCTTCTTTGAGCAAAAGCACCATCAGCTCAGGTCAACGGCAAGTGAATGGCAGGCACAGACTGATGGAGTGTGGCTTTAAGATTCATCTAAAGAAGCCTCCCGCTTTATCCCCTGAATTGAAGGCATGTTGGAACAGTGGCATCTTCTCTTGCAGACTCTCAATGGCCACGAAGGGGCGGTGAAGTGCTTGTGCTTTGACCAGTGGCATCTCCTCTCGGGAAGTGCTGACGGGCTGGTCATGGCCTGGAGCATGGTGGGGAAGTACGAGCGATGCCTAATGGCCTTCAAACATCCAAAGTAGGTGCCGGGGGAGCCTGGACGGGTGACCTCAGTCCTCTTTCCCTTTCCCATCAGAGCTAGACAGGAATCCCTTCTGTTCTCTGCAGACCCCTCATCCTCTGTGCTCCTCACCCGTTTCTGCTTTCCTTCTCTTCCACTTGTTACCCCCATTTCCCTACCATCTCGACCCAGCATTCCCTCTCCCACCCTCACTTATTTCTCCTGAGAAATAACATGTGGATTTTGAAAAATTACTGAAATTTTATACGTATGATGCAAGTGATAAATTCCTATCTCTGACCTACCAAACTTATGGATATTGGCAAAACCATTCCAAATAATGCCCATTCTTGTAAACTTAAAATTCTTGGACTTGGTCTTTATCTCAGTAAGCTCATGTGCACAAAAGCTTGAATTACCTAAGTGCTGCAGGTTTAAAAAGAACCACGGGCTTAAAAGAAGAGCTTACTTAAAGGTCTGTAGGCTAGGTTCTATTCCAGGACGGCAAATGGATTTCATTTTTATATACCAGTTCCAACTTAGTGGTGGAGGCTGCTTGGAGCCAATTAAGTATTCTGAGGTCACCTCTGGGCTGATTAAAGGATATTGTGATCAGTTAATGTCTGCTGTAGTCGTGGGTTTTACAGAATGCTCTAGGCACACCTGTACTCCATGAATAATGCTTGTTCCCCTGAGTGTGTTATAAAAATGTTCAGGAAACTAAGTGGTATCCCAATTGACAAAAAGAATAAATGGATTTTCCAGGGGACCTAGCAGGGAACATTTAGTAAGATATGGCCCTAGATATCCTTCTCCCCTCCTAAGAGCCTTTTAAGCAGCACACTGGCTTAGTAGGGGTGTAAGGGAATGTGAGTGTATGTATGTATTTTCTCTGTGGTGAATGACTGTATTATCAACAGATAGGTGTCAGAAGGGCCCGTTTTCAGTGATTTTACCCAACTCTGAGATGATGAGCAGTAAACCTCTTAGCATGTCATCTACATTATTGAGCCTGGACCTCAAAGAGGGTGTCGGACTTTAGGATGCCTCCCAAAAACTGTAATTATACATCTTTCAAACCTTAGGGTCCAGAGGGCAGACTGGTGTGGATTGAATTGTGCACCTCAGTTGAGACATGCCCCTGGTCTTGTTCTGCATTCTGGTGGGTGTGGCCCCATTTGTAAATAAGATCTCTTCAAGGTGTGACTTCAGTTAAGGTGTGGCCCAGCTGAATCAGGTTTGGCTTTCATCTGAGTTCCTGGAGTCCTTTACAAGCAGAGTGAAAGTCAGATGGAGAGAGAAGTCATAGAAGCTGGAAGTCAGTGGAACCTGGAGGAGAAAGGAGAACGCATCACCATGTGCATTGCCACATGACAGAAAAGTCAAGGACCAAGGATCACAAGCAGCCAGCCCCAGAATACCACAGTCTTCCAGGAGAAAGTATTGCCTCACTGATGCCTCAATTTTGGACTTCTCCTGGCCTTATAACTGTGAACCCATAAGTTACTGTTATTTAAGTCAATGCATTGCATGGTATTTGTTTTTGCATCCAGGAAACGAAAACATCCTTCCTCCCCAGGGTTTCTTGTTGTTAATGCTTGTTGTAGTGGTTCTTGTTTGTTTAGTGACTTTTCTCAACTAATTCTGTAATGTCTGTATTCTTTGTCTTTTGTGGCCACTGAAGTCTCTCCTTTCCTTTAACTTGGTGGTGACCTAATGATTAGACAGAGATTTTCTTGAAGACCTGTAGCCAAAACATCTCCCAGTCTTTATCAAGGGGCTCCATGTGCCTATCGAGGCAAGTGTTCAACACTCAGCCTGGCAGTTTACAACTCTACCTTAGCCTTCACTTCCTGCTAGTGCAGAGAATCAGCTAGGGGTGAAAGTTTAGGGCATTCTCAGGTCCTTCCTGGGTGTGCTCACAGCCCTCAGTGTGTGGGTTCATCTAGATTCCAGGAATATGTCTGAGCTCTTCAAAGCCTTTATGTACATCTCATTCTCTAGCCTTTCCTCCAAAGCTTTTTGGGTAGTTGCTTTAGTTTCCTCAGCTGCTAAAGCAAATACCATGAAGTGAGTCAGGTTAAACCATGGGAATTTATTTGCTCATGGTTTGAGGCTGGGAAGAAAAGTCCAAATCAAGGTGTCATCAAGGTGATGATTATTCCTGAAGACTGTGGCATTCTGGAGCCAACTGACAGTGATTCTTGGTCCTTAGCTTGTCACATTGCAAGGCACATGGCGGCGTCTCCTGGTTTCTCCTTTCTCTTCCAGGTTCCCTTGATATTCAACTTCTTGCTTCCTGTGGCTTTCTCTCTGTGTGTCTGAATTTTATTCCACTTATAAAGGACCCCAGTAATAGGATTAAGACCCATCCTGATTGGTCTGGGCCATGCACATCTTAACTGAAGTAACTTCATCAAAAGGTCCTACCTACAATGGATTCTCACCCACAGGAATGGATTAGATTTAAGAACATGTTTTTTTCTGGGGTACATACAGCTTCAAATACCACAGAAATGTACTGATTGCCTCAACTGATATCTACTGCCTCAGGCAGCAGCAACTAAAACATTTGCCTGTCAACTTTTTCCATAAAATGCCTCCCAGGTAACATCTTTAGCACTGGGTGAGTTCCTAGTCAGACAAAATAAGGACAAGCCTTTTGAGCTGGTTTTCCAGGAAGCCACCAGACAGGCCAAATGATTCTTTATGAATGAGGTCCATTCTATTCCCTCCCTCCAGTACCAGGAATATGGGCTATTTTCATGATTACCTCTGGGCTGAGGAGTAGGGAATGGAAATAGGGTAAGTTAAATTGCCACAAAGCTTGCTGTTCTTACTGAGTTTTGGCCATTTTTTTAAAAAATGAGTGCTCCCTGGGTTGCTGCAAGGCTTTGGTTAATTTCCAGAGTTTCGAAAAAGTTGATTCTGTTTTTGCCGGATTTTTTTTGTTGTTGATTTAATGGAGGGGTGGAATTTTGGTGTTTCCTACTCCACCATATTCACTGATGTCACTCCCTGTAGTATCTTTTGATGACGAGGGAAACAAAGAAGGAGACAGATGATTTATTTCTAGGGCAGAGATCAAACCCGAAGGGAGATTGGGCTATACCAAGATCATCATAATTAAAATTGTGCCAGGTACTGGGCTAAGTTTTTTACATATCTTAATTAACTGTATCCAATGAGGCAGAAATTACTGTCCCCTTTACACAGAGGAGAAAGCTGAGGACTGGGCAGTTAAGTTACTTTCTCAAGGTTATGTGGCCACTAAGTGGTGGAGTCAGGTTTTGAGCCCAGGTTGTCTACTCATGCTTTTAATCACTAGGCTATAATGGAATAGACTGAACTATCAAATGTATACTGAGATGTATGAGCCCAGGTCAGCAAGATGAGAAGAAATATCCAAAGTGGCAAACCCTTCTACCCCATGGCATCTGACTCTTTGCGGGATTACCCAATGGGCAGACCAAGATGTGCTTAGGATACCAACCATGGTGTTACAGTCTATCCTGGGGAAAAAAACCAACAACAAAAAACTGTTGGACTTCTATTATACTCATTTTACACCTTAGTTTTATTTATTTTAAAATTTATTTATTTTTGGATCACATGAAGAGGGGTTCAAGCCACTTTGCTCATCTCTGAACCTGCCAAGTAGGCTACTGCCTTTCAGGGTCTTTGTTATTTCTGTTTTGTTAGTGAGTGGGGCCTTACAAAGTCTTCATCTGGCCCTGGGATCTAAGGCCAAATGACATTGCAGCAATGACCAGACCCTGAAAACATGAGCAGATACCCACTTTTTCAACCAATATTGATCAATGGACTTTTGTGGGCTGGACACTGTGTTAGGTCCTGGACATGCATACATGAAATGTGTGTATGGGGCGGAAGGGAAGAGGCAGGGCAATGGAGACAAGAGATGGTTTTAGGGTGAAGGTAGCATGTGAGCTGGACCTTGGATGGACTTGGATGGGTAGAGATGACAGGGGATCGATGGACTTGCATTGCCTATAGGATCTAACAAATCAGTGACATCAAATCCAACTTTTCAGTGTCGTTATCAGAAATGGGGGTAATTAGAGTTTTCAGACTTGAATATTCAACATATTGGGAATCCAACTCGGATTCAGCTGGTAGGAAAGATTTGTTGGAGTTGTCTACCTAGCTCTTCTCCTCTCCCCTTCCTTTTCCTACTGGTAATCTCAAAGGACACTCATACATCTCATCTCAGGATACAATTTTCCTTAAGCACGTTTCTACTAAAAGAATGAAAGCCACTAATTTAAGATACAAAAGAAACTACTTGAATACAAGGTGGGTTTTTTTTGTTGTTTTTTTTTTGCTTATTATTTCCCTCCTTTAAAATTTTTTTTATATTATATTACTATTTTAAGAGAAATCAAACATTAAATACTTCTCAGTATGTCTTTTGTAGAAGGCATCAGCTAGGAATCAAATTGCAAGAGAAAAATATGAACATCTCTATCTCAGACCCCCTCTCCCCCCAAAAAAAATCTATGACATAAACCTTTCTGTTGTGCCACCTTGTGGCATTGGGGCCAAATTGCAGGAAAAAATAACTGTAGGTAGTACTGTGACGTCTTGAGGGTTTATGGTTTACATCCCAAAGCATAAAATGTCAGCAAACGTCACTTCAAGGACAATTACAACCAGTGCTTCCCAACCACACACCCCAAAAGTACCCCAAACTACAAACAAACCCCCGCCATTCACAAGGAACCAGATCTCGCCTACTGCTCTATTCCGTTTTAGGGAGGTGCTCCACGTGACGCTTCTCTTCCTCCGGGTGATCAGCGCCTGCGCAGATGGCAAGATCCGCATTTACAATTTCTTAAACGGGAATTGCCTGAAGGTGATGAAAGCCAATGGCAGAGGTGACCCTGTGCTGTCCCTCTTTATTCACGGCAACAGGTGGGTGGTAGGTGTGGAGATCAGAAATGTGGGCTATTTTGTTTTGGATGTTTTTTTTGTTTATTCTCCTTTGGATTTGCTGGGAGCAGGACAGAGTGGGCAGCGCTTCCCTCTGATTTTGGCTGTGGCGGGAGAAGTCATGTGCGGGGCTAATTGAGCTTCCACAAAACTTAGCATTCAGGAAGCAATCAGTTCATTTTGACTCAGTTCATTCCAGGTGGTCAGATGATGCATTTGCGGGGAGGGAGTCATAAAAATGAATGCAATGTGGCTCTGATTGCAGAGACCACACAGTTCTGCAAATGGGCAGCCCTGATCATACCTTCAGCTGCCTGCTAGCTCCACTGACAGGCTCAGATGCCCCGATTCTGGAGGACAAGGGAATGGCAGTAGCAGGGGTTCCAGTGGGGGAGAACCAAGCAGCTGAGTCAACAGAAACCAGGGCCATGACTGAACTAATGGTATAATGCATTAGTTTGTTATATGCTAGTGTCAGGGTGATAGTGCATATATAATGATAATGATAATGATTTGCACACTGTGCTTGTTCTATGTCAGGGTGATAGTATGTGAAAATAATCAAACAGAATTAACTTGTCAATTCTACCAGGGACTCACTAGAGACATCCCCTAATCTCCCTAAATAGTATTGCCTTCCTTTTAATGAAATTTAATGAATATCCTATACCATTTGGAAGGGGAATGGGGGTAGAATAAGGCTCAATAAATTAACCCTGTTCACTTACAAATAATAAAGCTGTCACAAATCAGCTCCGATCTTTTTCTCATTCACAACATCCTTTGGGCTTGAGTAAAAATAAGTCTGAAAGGGATTTTCTATTGGAAAGATTCCCCAAATTCCGTTCCAGTGTTTCCAACCCAAACAGTCACTTTTACACAGTGATTATGCCATCAGGAAACGTCTCCAAATGGTAGCCTTTTGGAGTTGGAGGGAACCTTCACCTATTATTTCAATTTCTTGTCCATAGTTATGGAGTTCCAGGCAGAGGGGGGAAAGCAGGTTGCTCTGTGAATCCTGTGAGCCCCAGAAACCAATGGGTGGTGGGGGGCAGGGCAGGCAGCCCAGGTTGGGAGGCTCTTTTTCTACCAGGGATTAAAAGTGGAGATTGGGGAAGGTAGAAATCATCCTGCTTTATAAAATGCAAATGTTTTGTCTAAACTTAGAGTATATGCAGAGACACTAGGGTGATGGCGTGAAGAAGCAGGGGACAGGAGGGGCTGTGAGAGAGGGAAGAGAGCTTTCCTCATCCTTGTCACAGAACTAGCAACCTTGGGTTTGGATTCTGTGCTTCAAAAAAAAAAAGTATGATTTCAAGACACATGTGCAGAGTGCTTTTAAGCTTTCTGCTTGGCACACCCTTGGTACTTGGCACCCACTCCAGGAACTCAAATTTGTTTAAAAATAGTTTAAATAAAATTTTATTGAAATATATATACATGCACATACATAAACAATAAGTATATAGTAAAAGCTGTGAATTTAAAGAACAAATAACGCATATCATCATATGGGACTCCCATACATCACCCCACCACCCACACCTTATATTGTTATGAAACATTTGTTACAAGCTATTGTCAAAATAATACTACTAACTATAGCCCATAGCTTACATTTGGTGTTTTGCCCCCCCCCAAATGACCCTATTATTAATGTCCTGTATTAGTATTATATATTTGTTATAGTTCATGAAAGAATGTTCTATATTTGTCCTGTTAACCAAAGTCCTTCTTCTACCACTTGATTCTCTGCGAAATATGGTCCCATGCTTTGTACAATCCATTCAAAGTGTACATTCAGTAGCTGTCATTCTCATCAGAGAGTTGTGCTGTCACACCTTCGGTCAATTTTAGAACGTTTTCATTGCTCCAAAAGGAAAAATCCCATGCCCCCTTTTATCCTCCTATTGTCCCTTAGAATTGATATATCTTCTTTGCCATTGCTGCAAAAATATTGCAATATTACTGTTAACTGTCTTCCATAAATTACATTAGTTGTAGTTTTCCCCTGTATCACCATATCAAATTCATTAAAAAAAAATTTTTTTTGAGGTATCCGGGGCCAGGGATTGAACCCAGGAACTCCTATGTGGGAAGTCGGCGCTCAACCACTGAGCCACATTTGGCTTCCCTGAGTTGGTTTTATCATTTGTTTCACTTGTTGTTTGTTTTTTTTTCAGGAGGCATTGGGAACTGAACCCAGGACCTCCCATGTGGGAGGCAGGCGCTCAACTGCCTGAGCTACATCTGCTCCCATTTAAAAATATTTTAACCTGAGAAGAGAAGCAATCTGAGTGCCCTGTTCACATTCATTTATTATTATTATTATTATTATTAAAAAAA
This sequence comes from Cabassous unicinctus, assembly GCA_029593785.1. Lineage (NCBI taxonomy): Eukaryota > Metazoa > Chordata > Mammalia > Cingulata > Chlamyphoridae > Cabassous > Cabassous unicinctus. The sequence continues at coordinate 10,528 of JAQZBX010089051.1, forward strand.
AATAGTACAGGGCTAACCATCCCTGCTGCTTGGTCTGACACTTTTCACTGCTCTAGCCCCTCCAACACCCACCCTCTACCACCCTGTTTGTACATATGGTCACTATCTATGCTCCATGCCCTTGGCCTGAGGACTGGATGGAAAAGTAATTAAAATGCATCCTCTGGAAGCTAGGCAGTGGTGGCCTCCATTCTCCTTTGGATGGCGATCTTAATTGTTTTGGTTCCAGGATGGTGATCAACACAGAGAGCAATATTATCATGTTCCAGTTTGAGAATATAAAGTGGCAGTACTCTCCAGACCGCAGTAAGCTAAAGAAGAGCAAGGATAAGGAAAAGGAGGAGGACAAGGAAGAGAATGAGTTCACTGATATTCTCTCTAAGTCCAGCACTCTGGTTCATAGCCTAAAGGAATCTGTCTCCAGTAAACAAAACTTGGCCCAGGAAGTCTTGCCAAGCAAGCCTCACAAGTCTCGTGTTCTCCTGAAGGTAGACAAAGTACCCACAGGTAAAAGAGTTTAATGCCAGCCAAGTTCAGTGGTAACCGGTAGAGCGGGTCCAGGGATGGTGGTGGTGAAAATTAATTTTTGTGGAATAATTCAGCCAATGGTTTCATGAGGATTTAAGTCCTAACCTTTAGGGAAGGTGGGAGCTGTTCTCTTTAATCTGCCATGCAAGTTGGTAGACCGCGAGATGGAATCTCCTGGTTTTCAAGGCCTAGCTTTTCCAACTTATTAGATCTTTGCGGAGTAGATAGAACTAGTCTTCAATACTTGCTGTTAAAAAAAAAAACAACACAAAAAACAATACTCCCCTAAAAAAAAAAAAAAAATCCAGACATGTAGTACATAACTGTTTCCCCAGGACAGATGCTTGAAGTTACTATAAACCAAAAAAAAAAGTTCTATGCTGAATGAATACTCCTTAGACCTTTGAGAGATAATGTGTGTATCTGGAAAATATTGATTATAAAGGAGGTGTGTGTGTGTGTGTGTGTGTGTGTAGGAGGCATGGCCCATGCCATTTATAAGGCATCCCAAGAAGAAATAGTTTGTATTGGAGTAGCCAGATCCCTTCCCTTATATTTGGCCTGTGAAATTGGATCCACAGATCTACAGAGAGAATCAACAGATCTTCCCCAAGCATACTGCACGAAAATAATGATGAAGAAAAGTCAGGAGTCTTAGATAATGCCAAGAGTTTGATAATCAGTGGGAAAAGTGACGGGGGTGGTGGTGGGGAGTCCAGAGGTGATATGGACCTTCGATTCTAGTGACAACTTAGTTTCATCTGAAGAAAAACAAAGCTGATACTTGAGGTGAAAATCACTTGAATTATCAGCTGCGTCCCCATTATTCAGGTCTCATTGAATTACGTAATTACTACAGTTTCCTCCTCCATCTTAATTTACCAGCAGTAACGGAGCCACAGCAAAGGAAAGCAAAGCCCAAATCACCCCAAAAAGACAGCAAGAAGAGAGCTCATCCTGTTTCTAAGGAACCAAATGACATGAATGTTGGACAAGAGACTTTGGAAGGAAAACCCTCGGCTCGAGATAAAATGAACGGTGATACTTTATTCTGAATTTGTGTCAGAAATGGACCGCCTCTCTCTTATTTACTTTTTGTTTTTCAGCTGGCCAAGAACTCCTTGTTTTTTGAGATTTCAGAATGGACACAGTGCCAGGCTTCTCCCAAGAGTGTTTGGTTTTCCTTAATTGTCCCTTTACTAATTTGAGGCCCTACAGCGAGAACCTTTTTAAGAACTGAGTTCCAGTTTTGGTTCCCAGCCTGCCTCCCATCCCTGCCGTGTAGTCACCCTACTTCCTGGACTGTTGTGTCATCAGTCTGGTAAAGGGCACAGAGAAAAGAGGCAGTCAGGGATGGTTTTAGAGAACGTTTTAGGGGATTCCATGGGGGAGGAGAGATTTCAGGAAGGCCAGATGCTATGAATATGAGAGAAGGACATAAGGGAGAGAGGGATGGGGACAAGGACTTTTTTTCTGTTTTCATCATTTATTGTTTTATAGTGAAAATTGTAAACTTGCAAAGCAAACATGCATATCATCCTACAAGGCCCCCGTATATCTCCCCACCACCAAAACCTTGCATTGTTGTGAAACATTTGTTACAAACTATGAAAGAGCAT
>JAQZBX010089052.1:0-12680 GCA_029593785.1 Cabassous unicinctus
TCTATTTGAGGGCAGTTTACTATGGCAGTCAAGGAGCTCCTCCTGAGATGTTCCTAAGCTTAACTTCTGGAATGACCTCTCTACTCCCTTTGAAATCTCTTGAGATCTATTTTTTAATGAATTTTAAAAATTTATTCATTCCCCCTGATACTTGTGCTCACTGTCTGTTCTCTGTGTCCACTCACTGTGTATTTTTTCTTGGTCTGCTTGTCTCCTTTGTTGCATCATCTTTCTGCACCAGCTCTCCATAGGTGTGGGCCATCAGCTCTCCGCAGGCATGGGCATGGTCTGTCAGCTCTCCGTGGGTGCAGGATGTCAGCTCTCTGTGGGTGTGGGCTATCAGCTCTCTGTGTGCATGGGCCAGCTTGCCCTCACCAGGAGGCCCCAGGAACCAAACCCAGGGTCTCCCATAGGGTAGATGAGAGCCCAATCATTTGAGCCACATCCACTTCCTGAGATAGACTTTTGAAGTATAAAATATGAAAATCTTGTACACTCGGCCCAGGGTCTTTGGATGAAACATTTCCTTATGATACAATCATTCTTTGCTTTTCAGCATGAACCCTAGTCCATTTTTTCCCATTCTCTTCATCTTTGCAAGTCTATATTCATCCTTTTAACTGGAACCCGTTTGGATGAATCAGATGATATGGGCAGGAAGGAGAAGTACTCTGTTTAGATGTAATGTCTTAGGTAGTATCTCACCCCTGGCCTTCTCTACCTCTAGTTTTTCTTATTTCAGGAAGTGCTCCAAAGAATTGCATCCTGATTAACACCTGTCTTTTCTCTTCAAATCAATGACATAAACAGCAAAAATTAGCTGACAAGGCTGGATGATTTGTTGATAATTTTTTTCCCACATAATTTTTTTACCAGTTTCTACAATTCAGTTTTACAACCCTTACTAGAGCCACTTCATCCCTTTCCCTCAATGAACTTATTCCTTAACTAAAAAGCCTACCATCAGTGGAATGAACAATGAATTAAAGTAGACATTATTTTTCTACTATAGACTTATTATTTTTCCAGCAATGGAAGATATAAAGGCAGTGGCAGAGGTTCTGAGAGATGTGAGAGGGAAGAATAAGTGTAAATGGGGCATTTTGGGGACATTGGAATTGTCCTGAATGACTTTGCAATGAGGGATACAGGCTATTAAATATTTTGTCATGACCTACAAAACTGTGCAGTACAGAGTGCAAACTATAATGTAAATTATAGTCCATGGTTAGTAGCAATGCTGCAATATGTTTTCATCAATTGTAATATATGTACCACACTAATGAAGGATGTTGTTAAAGGGGTAAAGTGTGGAAGGGGGAGGAAATGGGGCATATGGACATCCCTTATATTTTTTACGTAACAATTGTGTAATCTAAAGCTGCTTAAAATATTTAAAGGATATTTTTTGTACAACTTCTTAATCTGAGAAGTTGTGAGTTAAAAAAAATCTTGCATACCATTCATGACTCACATATATTGCCCCACCACCAACGTCATAAATTGTTGTGACACATTTTCTACAAGTGATGAAAAAACATCACCATAATATTACTGTGATCTTCATCCATAGCTTATATTTGGTGTATTTTTCCCACAAATCGTCCTATTATTAACTTGATCCATTTTGAGTTAATTTTTGTATAAGATGTAAGATGATGGTCTTCTTCTTTCTTTTAGCTATGGATATCCAGTTCTTTCAGGACCATGCATTAAATAAACTTCTCTGACATAGCGGGGTGGGTTTGACACACTTGTCAAAACTCACTTGGCTAGATGTGATGGTCTGTTTTTGAATTCTCAAAAACATTGACATTGGTCAACATTTTGGCTATTCCAGGCCCATTAACCTCACAAATGAATTTGGTATATGGCTTTTCAATTTTTGCAGAAAAGGCTGTTGGAATTCTTATTGGGATTTGTTAAATGTATAAATCAGTCTGGGTAAAACTTTTAGTTATTTTTTATTTTTTAAAATATTTTATTGTAGGAGGTACCAGAGATTGAACCTGGGACCTTGTACAGGAGAGGCAGGCACTCATCCACTGAGTTACATCTGCTCCATAGAATTGATATCTTAATGATATTTAGTCTTCCAGTCTATGAACACGTAATGTCCTTCCATTTATTTAGGTCTTTTTTGGTTTCTTTTATCAATGTTTTGTAGTTTTCTTAAAACAGGTCCTTTATATCATTGGTTAATTTATTCCTACATATTTTATTCTTTTAGTCACCATTGTATTTTTTCTAACTTCCTCATCATATTGCTCAGTACTGTATAGAAATGCTACTGTATTTTCCATATTATTCTTGTATTCTGCCACTTTGTTGATGTCATATATTAATTATAATAGCTTCTCTGTGGATATGGGGGGTGGATTTTCTAGTTATAGGATAATATCATCTGTGAATAGTGAAAGTTTTACTTCTTAATTTCCTATTTGGGTGTCTTTTATTTCTTTATTCTTGCCCAACTGTTCTAGCTAGACCATCCAGCACAATAATGAATAACAGTTGTGACATTGGGCATCCTTGTCTTCTTGATTTTCAATGGGAAAGATTTCAGTCTTTCACCATTGAGTACAATGTTAGTTGTGGGTTTTCATATATGCACTTTATCATGTTGAGAGTATTTCATTCGAATCCTAACTTTCAGACAGTTATTTTTATTAAGAAAGGATGTTGTATTTTGTCAAGTGCATTTTCAAAAGCAATCAAGATAATCATGTAATTTTTCCTTCTTCAATTTGTTAATGTGGCTTATTGCACAATTTAATTTTCTTATGTTAAAGATCCTTAGATACCAAGGATAAAGCCCACTTGATTTTGGTGTATTGCTATCTTAATATGCTTTTGAATTCGGTTAGCAAGTATTTTCTTGAGGATTTTTGCACCTATATTCATTAGAGAAATTGGTCTGTAATTTTATTTTCACAGTATCTTTATTTGGCTTTGATATTAGGGTGATGTTGGCCTCATATAATGAGTTTGCCACCATTCCCTCCTGGTGAGTTTTTTTTGAAGAGTTTGAGCAAGAATTTGTATTAGATTTCAAATTCTTCTTTCAATGATAGGTAGAATTCACCCATGAAAATATCTGTTCCTGGGCTCTTCATTTTAGGGGGGTTTCTGATGTCAGTGTCAGTCTCTTTCTTTGCAATTGCTTTGTTAAGGTCTTCTATCTGTTCTAGGGTCAGTGTAGGTTTTTTGTTTCTAGGAATTATTCCATTTCTTCTATGCTGTCTAGTTTGTTGACATATAGTTGTTCATAATATCTTTTTATGATCTCTAATATTTCTGTGGGGTCAGTGGTAATGCTCCCCTCTCATTTCTGATTTTATTTATTTTTATCTTCTCTATTTCTTTTCTTTGTTAGCCTAGCTAAGCATCAATTTTGTTGGTCTTCTTAAAGAACCAAGTTTTGGTTTTGTTGATTTTCTCTATAATTTTGTTCTCAATTTCATTTCTTCTCTAGTTCTTACTCTTTCTTTCCTTCTGCTTGTTTGGGATTAGTTTACTTTTCTTTTTCATGTTCCTCCAAGTGTGCAGTTAAGTCTTTGATTTTAGCTGTTTCTTCATTTTTAATGTAAGCACTGAGGATATAAAATCTCCATCTCAGCACTGCCTTTTTTTACCCCATAGATTTTGATATGTTATGTTCTAATTTTCAGTCTTTTTGAGATATTTAGTAATTTCTCTAGCAATTTCTTCTTTGACCCACTGATTATTTAACAGTGAGCTGTTTAATTTCCATATAGTTGTGAATTTTCCCTTTTCCACCTGATATTGATTTCCAGCTTCATTCCATTATAATCAGAAGAGGTGCTTGGTATAATTTCAATCTTCTTAAATTTATTGAGACCTGTCTTGAGCCAACATATGGTCTATCCTGGAGAAAGATCCATGGACACTTGAGAAAAAAACATACAGTGCTGTTTGGGGGTGAAATATTCTATAAATGTTTGTTAGGCCTGGATTATTTATCATTTCATTCACATGCTCTGTTTCCTTATTTATCTTCTGTCCAGATGTTCTATCCAATGTTGAGATTGGAGTGTTGGGGTTTCCAACTATAGTTGTAGAGACATCAATTTTCTCCCTTCAGTTTTACCAGTGTGTGCCTCATGTATATTGGGTCAACCTGGTTAGGTGCATATACATTTAAAATTATAATTTCTTCCTGGTAAATTACAGGAAATTAATTGAATTAATTAATACATACTGACCTTCTTTATCTCTTATAACAGTGTTGCATATAAAATCTATTTTAACCTTTATTAGTATTGCTGCTCCAAATTTTTTTCCAACCTTTCACTTTTAGCCTGATTGTGTCCTTGTATCTAAGATGGGTTTCTTGTAGACAGCATATAGATGGCCCATATTTTTTATCCATTCTGTCAGTCTATGTCTTTTGACTGGGCAATTCAATCCATTAACATTCAAAGGTATTACTGTAAAGGCATTACATACTTCATCTATTTTATCCTTTGGCTTTCCATTGTCATATTTTAATATTCTCTGTCTGTTTACCCTTTAGGTTACCCTTACTAATAATACTCTTTATATTTATACTCTTCTCCAAATCTCTTGTCCTTGTCTTTTTCCTTTTAAGCTGTAGAAGTCCCTTTCGTATCTCTTGTAAATCTGGTCTTCTGCTAACATAATTTCTTAGATTTTATTTGTCTGTGAAGATTTCAAACTCATTCTGATTATTGAAGGACAGTTTTCCTGGATAAAGAAATATTGGCTGGCATTTTTTCTCTTTAGTACCTTAACTATATCATACCACTGCCTTTTCACTTCCATGGTTTCTACTGAGAGATCAGCACTCAGTCTTATTGAGCTTTGCTTTCAGATGATGCATTGTCTTTCTCTTGCTGCTTTCAGGATCCTCTACTTATATCTGGTATTTGACATTTTCAAGAGTAGGTGTCTCTGAGTAGGTCTATTCAGATTTATTCTGTTTGGAGTTCCTTGTCCTTGGATATTATTATATATGTCTTTCATAAGGGTTGGAGGGTTGGGAAATTTTCAGTTATTACTGTCTCAAATATTCTTTCTATCCCTTTCCCATTCTTTTGTCCTTCTGGGACACCTATAACAAGTTTGTGCATTTTGCACTGTCATTCTATTCCTTGGGAAACTGTTCAATTTTTTCCATTCTTTTCTTTTTCTCTTTTCCTATCTTTTCAAGTTCAGATGCTCTGTCTTCTAATTCACTAATTCTGTCCTCAGTCAATTCAAATCTGCTGTTATATGCCTCTTATATATTTTCTTTTGAAGTACCAGAGGCTGGGGAACGAATCCAAGACCTCATGTATGGGAAGCCGTCACTCAATCACTGAGCCACATTTGCTTCCCAGAGTTGGTTTTTTCATTTGTTTTGCTTGTTGTTTATTTTTTTAATGAGGCATTGGGAACTGAACCCAGGAACTCCCCTGTGGGAGCCATGTGCTCAACTGTTTGAGCCACATCAGCTCAACCTCTTATATATTTTTAATCTCATCCATTGTGTCTTTCATTCCCATAATTCTGTTACTTTTCTCTGCAGGCTTTCAACTTGCTCCTTATTCTCACCAGTGTCTTTGGAATATCATTGATCTATATACCCATATTTTTCTTCAACTACCTTAATTGATTTAGGAGATTTCTGTAACCATTATTGATTAGTTGTCTTAAATTTTTTAATTAACTTCTCATAAGGGTTTTTAACTTGTTCCTTTGCCTGGGCTGTATCTTTCTGATTCTTCATATCACTTGTAATTTTTATTGCTGATGTCTAAGCATCTGATTATGTTGGTGAATTTACTCTGATGGTCAATCTCTCTTTTGCCTACTTGTTTTGTTTCATGGATCCTCTTTGATTTTTGGTTCAACTTTTCTGTCTTTAATTTTCCAAACTTAAGTTATCAAAACAAAGGCAGGGATCCATTAATGGGGCATATATCAGATTCAAGGGGTCTGAGATTACAAAAATCTTTTTTACTTCATGCAGGTTCATATCCTGCCAGCAGATGGTACTCTTCAGAGAATCTTACCATGGAAAGCAATACTTAGTACAAAGTCACATCAAAATCAGTTATATATTGTTTCTCAGCGGTTTCATTAAGTGTGGGTGTAACATCTGTTCTTAGCTTAATATCTGATAAGTTCTCTGAAGACTATATACTAAATGGATTTTTGGAATACAGAGATGGATAGGAGCTTGCTCTGCCCACTCCATTCATTGGCCTGATATTGCAATATCTCCAGGAACAGTGCACACACACACACACACACACACACACACACACAACAGTTAGAAGCATGGAATTTGTCTTGGGGCAAAGTTTCCCTCTGGCTGTAGCCCTATGAAACTTAGAAAACAAGTTAGATATAGAATAAACATTTGCATTATCATAAGGAGAAAATGGAAGGAAAATAGGCATCACTGGTTTCAAATAGTTTAAAAAATCTGCATGGGAAACTCCATTAAATTTCAAAGTCTGGGAGTCATCTATAGAATCATGTCTTTTCCTCAGGATCTCTTGTGGTACAACCTTTCCTTGGGCTTGACCAATGGCTGCATTCTCATTTACACATTGTCTTCTGGGGCCTTGTTTTCTGGAAGCTTGGAATTTCCCAAGCCATCAGTTTCTGTTTTCTTTCTGCCCAGCATTTCAATTCTTAGTTTATCTCCTTCCTCTCACATTTTCTTATAAGCTATATGGAGAAATTAGGCTGCATTTTCCACATTTAACCTGGAAATCTCCATAAATAAATGCCCAAGCTCATCATTTTCAAATTCTGCCTTCCATATAACATCAGGAATAAATTTTGCCAAGTTTTCGGCATCTTTAAAACAAAATTTGTTTTTCCTCCAGTTTCCAATAATAGTTTCACCATTTCCACTAAGGTCTTTTCATATTTAGTCTACACATTTTTCAAACAGTATTTTCAAAGAAATGTAAGCATTTTCTGTCAAGCATCTCAGAATTCCTTGGAAAAAAATGCCTCTTACCCATTTATAGACTTTCCAACATCTTTAATAATTGCAAACAGTGGCAACTCACTCTCTTGGTACCAATTTCTGTTTTAGTTTACCAAAAAGGCTTCCAATGCAAAGTACCAGAAAGGGGTTGGCTTTTATTTAGGGGATCTAATTGGGGTAAAAGTTTACATTTCTGAGGCCATGAACTGTCCAAATCATGGCGCCATCTGAGGGGCTTTCTCACCAAAGTCAGCTGTGGTTGACCCTTTTGTCTGACCACATGGAATCAAAATCTCCACTAATCTCTGCTAAGGTCTCTTAATTCCCCTCCAGGCTCAACATTTCTTGGGACCCAATCCTGGAGATCAGCCTTAAGCAACTGGGCATAGGGCTTTTCTCTTTCCAGGCCTCCTACATCAGTGTCAGCTTCTTCCCTTTCTTCTGGAGTTCAGCTGCAAGTTATCAGATATATGGCTTATCTTTCCATGGACCTCAATTCTTGAACCTCTCATGGGCTTCAGTCTTTGCAGCTGATCTGTGGGTGAAACTGGAGTCCTTTCTCTCACATTACAGGATCAAATATAGTGGCTCCTCTTCCTGTGTGTCTTTCTCTGTGTCTCCATTTTTATCAGTCCCAGCAAGAGTGTGGAGACTCACCTGAGTCTTGCCTCACTGACACAGTCAATTCAAAAGGGACTCTTACACAGGAAAGGATTAGTTTATTTTGGGGATTCATAAAAGAACTTCAAACTGTCACATGAATGAATGAACAAAGAAAAAATAAATAACAAGATCAGCAGGAACAGCATCAACAAAATCCTTCAGGGGAAAAGTCAGAATCCAGACATACAATAATATGTCATCTAAAATGATAAATTTTCAAAATAAATGAAATGACCCATAGACAGAAAAAACATAGTCAAATGAAACTTTCTCCTAGTATCTTCAGGCATCAAATTAGCAAAGAGATAAAAGCAGTGGTTACAGATATGTTTAAGAAACTAAAGTAAGTGAAGTTTAAAGAAAGAAAGAAAGGGCTTCAATGAAGGAACAAAATGAAATTGTCAAAAAGGAGATAGAAATTATATGAAAAGGATGAAATTGAAATCTTAGTATTAAATGAAAAACAATTATGAATGTGAAAAATCTCTAGTTTCATGATAGCAAAAGAAATAATAAATGTATTTGAAGATAGATCAATTTAAATTATCTACTCTCAGTGTCAGTAAAAAAGAATTCAAATGAGCAAAACCTCAGAAACCTGTAATATAACATCATATATAGCAAATATGTGTAACAGGACACTCAGGAGTGATGAAAAATGCCATAAAATATACTTAAAGAAGTAATGACTGAAAATTTCCCAAATGAAATGGAAAATATTAATCTACACATCCAAATCTCAACAAACCCAAGTAGGATAAATATAGAGATACACACCTATAAACATCACAGTGAAACTGCAAAAGCCAAAGAAAAAGAGAAAATCTAGAAAACAACAAGGGAAAAGAATTCATCACATAGAGGGAAGTATAAATATAATTAATGGCTGGATGCCACAAGGAAGTGGGCTGACATTTTCAATGTTCTGAAAGATAAGTCTTAGCCAAGAATTGTATATCCAGCAAAGCTATCCTTCAAAAAGGAAAGGGAAAGACAGACAATTCCAGATAAACCAAGACTGAGAGAATTTGTTGGTAATATACATTCCTTACAAGAAATACTAAAGGAAGTACTTCAGAGTGAAAAGAAACTACTCCAGACACTGATTCAAATCTGGACGGATAAATGTAGTGCAACAAAAAATAATGATAATGTGGGATGAAATAATAGATTCTTTAGTTACATATTTTCTTATTTAATATTTACTTTAAAATACTTGAGAGTTTATAAAGCAATAATTATAACATTGATATCTTTAACATCTATAGATGCAATATATGACAATAAAAGCAAAAAAGAAAGGAGAAGAAAATGGAGGTATATTGAAAGAAAGTTTGTAATTTTTCTTGCATTAAAACAATCTGAAGTAGATTGTGATAAATTAAGTGGCATATTTAAACCCTTAGATTACAATTCCTAAAAGATAACATCAGCTTTGCACTTTATAAAGATAAAGGATAAATTTGAAGGAGTCTAGTCTCAAGCAAAAGGAACCAGTTGGAAGGTGATGTCAGATGTCCAGGAAATAAGCAGTGAAAACTTTGGTTAAGACAAGGGCAACCAGGGAAAATGAGCAGGGCTAAATTAATAAAAATATATTTAGGAACTAGAATTGACAGATATCCATTGTTAATTATATCTAAGGATGAAAGAGTGAGGGGTGAAGGAAACCTTCCAGGTTTCAGGCTTAAAGAAGAGGTAGATAGTGTTAACATTCTTTCTGACCAGAAAGAGGAGCAGAACATTGGGGGAAGAAGTTTAGTTTGAGGTACCCATGATATTCTAGTTGGAAATTCAGATGTGGATCTCAGGAGAGTATTCTGAACAAGATGTGAAGAGTTGTGACTCACTGGCAGATTGATTGAGTTTAAAAACATAGTTTTGGATGAAGACACTCATAGAGAGGGCAAGGAAATGATCAGGAGCTTGAAGTTTGTGAAACATCAACATATAATGGGTAAGTAGAGATAGAGCTAGCTGAGAAAAAATAAACAGAATTAGGAGGGATAGCAAAAGGATGACATAAAGTAGGTGGGAGAATATCAAATCAACACTAAAGTCTGGAAAATCAGAAAATAAATAAGGTCAGAAATAATAATAAAAGGAAAATATCCATTTTATATTTAAGAATTTGAATGTAACTGGTAAATTTAGCAGAGCAATTTCAGTGGAGTGGTTGGCTTAGTTGGAATCAGTTTAAGATCATGGTGAGCGAAATGAAGATGGTTTAAATTGGAGACTGGGATGTAGGGACAGGGAATGCTCTTGACTCTTTAAAAAAGCTTAACTTTGTAAGGATAAAGGTCAGTTGTAGAGAATTACATGGGTTCAGAGAGACTATTTACTTAGTGCTGGATGAGGCAGAGTGGGGAGGTCATATTTAGGTGCCAAAGAGAAGCCAGAGAAAGGGACTAGAGGACATCAGAGGGGATGGAACAAGATTGTTGAGGAGGCAGGAGGACAGGTGAAACAGAATATATCCACTGCAAATGGTCCAGCAAAATTTTCATAAACTTATTTCTGGTTCATCAATCAGTCATATTCCTAAGACACAACTTTTAGAATTGATACAGTAAATCAGTAGGGATTACATTTTACATGTTTTTCGATTCCCTACTCTAATATGTTGGACAGTTTTTATTTCACAAAAGTATTCTTCTGAAAAATAATCAACAATACACTATTGCTTACAGGAAATATAAGTTGAAGTTGAATTTAGCCATTCATAATGTAACCTGAATGTTGGACTCCAGCCACATCTTCTGTTTCCACTACAGTTGTCCTCTACAGACCGGCTGCTGTATTCACTTGTCCATGAACTTCCTTGCTCATCCTGGTTCTTCTGCCCTGTTCCTACCCCATCACACCATTATCCCTCCTTTACATATAGGGAGGCTGTGAATAAAATCCAAACCTGTCATAGCCTTCAAGGCTCCCTGAGATCTTCCTTTTGCCTATTTCTCCTTTTCATAATCAACCATCTTCCACTTGCTCAGGTGTGTTCCTTTATAAGGCTAAGTGCTTTTTCTACCTTATGGCATTGCCCTTGGCTTTTGCCTGTAGTGACTTCTCCTTAGTAATTTGCATGGCTGGATCTTTTTCACCTTTCAATTCTTAGTCTGAATGCCACATAATCACTCAGATAAAAGTAGATCTATGTAAAGTAGATCCCCATGCTCTTATTAGTGATTAGAATGGATTTTTTAAATTCCTACCCAGCATTCAAATAATCTATATTTATTTTATCCACTTATTTATTGTCCTCCTTTAACCCCAATATTCTTTAGGGCAGGATCCAGATCTATCTTGACTCCATTTCACTTCCAGAATCTAGTACTCTCCCTGAAAATTACTTTGAAAATACACTCCAAATTCTTTTGGAAGAACGAGTGAAGGAATAAAAGAAAGAATGAACAGATTCTCCACTGGTTCATAAGCCAGCATAAACCCCAACTCTATAATGAATTGTAATAGTATTATATGTAATAATGCTTACACTGTTCCATTTGTTACATAAATTGACTCTTTTAATGAGGCCCAGAATTTACCTCCTCTAATTCATACAATATTTATATTCCAGGTCACTTATTTTGTATTTAATCAAGTTATTTTCTTCCTTTTCTTCCTTTTGGTAACATATATGTACCACAAAATTAGCCATTTTAACCATAAGTTTACAATTTTAAGACATAGATTGCTTTTACAATATTTTGCTAACATCACCACCTTTCATTATTAAAATTTTTCATCACCCAAACCATAAATTCTTTCCCCATTAGGCAATAACTCTCTATTTCTCCTTACCCTGGAACCTGTAACCTTTAATCTACTTCCTGTATCTATGAGCTTTCTTTTCTAGATATTTCATATAAATGTAATCATACAATATTTGTCCTTTGCATTTGGCTTATTGCAATTAGCATGGTATTTTCAAAGTTCATCCATGTCACATCATGCATCATAACTACATTCAGTTTTATAGCTAAATATGATTTAACTGGGTGAGTATACAAAATTCTACAATTCGTTTATGTTTTCAGGGTCTTCTCAGGCATCGTCTTACATATACCACTTTGTATGCCCAACTTTATAACTTTTTGGGTCACGTGTTGAATGGGCTGGAGTAGCACCCCAAAATGACGAATATATTTCCTTGAAAATCCATAGAAGTCAACTAGGAATTGTGCCTCATTTTTGGCTGTAAACCAGATATAAGAGATATCTTGATGTACCACAGCACTGGATGCCTAGAAATTTCACTGAGGTGAAAGGTCCCTGAATTTTTGTTTGATTTATTTCCCATCTTCTGACATGCAAATATATTATTAATAAGACTATAGTAGTTGTTACAATTTTATCTCTAGGTCCAGTCAGCATAATTTCATCAATGTAATGGACCAGTGTGACGTCCTCTGGAAAAGTGATCATTGTTCCTATGGACTAGATTATAAGATAGGGCTGGAGAGTTGACATAAACCTGTGGTATTACAGTGAAACTTTATTGCTGTACTTGTCAGCTGAAGGAACACTGTTTCCTGTCATTTCTACTAACATGTGTCAGGGAAAATTTTGCCAAATCAATAGCTATATACCAGGTACCAGAGAATGTGCTGTTTGCTCAAGGAGTGATACCACATCTGGAATAGCAGCTGCGATTGGATTCCCTGACTTGTTAAATATATGATAATTCATATTCATCATTCCAGAGTCATTGGGCCAAATATGACAGTTGAATGGGGACATGGTGGGAAGAAATACTGGTATATCCTTCAAGTCCTTGATGTTGACACCAATCTCTGCAATCCCTTCAGAATGTGGTATTACTTTTGATTTACTATTTGCTAAGTAAGGCAGTTCCAGTGGTTTCCACTTGGCCTTTCTACCATAATAGCCCTCATTCAATAGGTCAGGGAATCAAACTGGGAATTTTGCTACTTGCTGAGTGTGTCTATTACAATTATTCATCCTGAAACTAGGGAAGTAACCAGATAATTGGTTTGTGGGCCCACTGGACACACTGTGAGATGGACCTGAGCTAAAACGTCAT
>JAQZBX010089053.1:0-12669 GCA_029593785.1 Cabassous unicinctus
TATATATATATATATATATATATGCCATATATATGGCAAATTTTTAAATATTTGAAAATAAAAATTGAGTATACAAAAAAGAAGTATAATAATGAATATTTTATTTTAAAAGTTTTATATGCATATATATATATATATTCCTAATTTATGTACCCATGAAAACTGGTCTGTTATAATCATTTATGTGCTTAAAGTTCCTGTACTTTTTAAATTTCTGTTATTTTCTGTATTATTGATTATGAAATTGCTTGCTTGGGGTTAGAACAATAAAATTCTATTGAATATTCGTATTCATACCAAACAATCATAAATAAATTAATGTATCTGCTAATAATTTATAATAAAAACCCATCAGGTGTTCTTAAACTTTTTTTCCATGGATGTCTTCGCAAGTCAGTGCAAAACCATAGACCCCTTACTAAGTCCATACTATACTGTTCAATATGTAATAAATATATAACACCCACACCAAAATATCCCCAGAAGAATAATGATTTTTTTGAATTTCAATTCAAGCTCACAGACCCCTCGCTAAGAAACACTGATTTATATTCCCTCTCCCATTCTATCATTCTCTCTATCTTTTTATCTTCTATGATCTATCTATCTATCTACCTACCTATCTATCTATCTATCTATCTATCTATCTATTTACCTACCTACCTACCTACCTGCCTATCTATCTATCTGACTATCTGTCTATCTCTCTATGTATGTTTAAGAATATATCTATCACATGTAGGGGTGTGTGTATGAATGTTCATGAGGGTGTGAATGAGTGTATAATTATAGGTTTTAACAATATTGCCTCTTTGCAATATTTTGAATGAATAAGAGAATATTAATGGTTACAATAGCTGAAAATATGCTTAAGATGTGTAACTCAAAAAGCAATTATATGTGAGACATTAAATGTTTGTCAAAGGATAGACTGAAATGACTATTCACTGGACTATTGAATGAATGCATATATTGAATAGCTCTTTTAGGAGACAACTCCCCACTGCATTTGAACATGAGACATGTGTTCCAAATGCAAACAGTACCAGAAGCAATCCTAAAGTAAGTGGAATTAAATAAATCATTAAATAAATGAGAGAAAGGATGTTAAGGTTATATTTGTTTTTACTGAGTATTTAGGGACATTTCTCACTTGGAATCTTTTGGGGACAGTTATATGCAATCTCCACCATTACCTGAAAATCATTTTAACCAGCTCATTGTATCTGTATATAATATCTCCCACTTTCTCATATTAACAACATCCTTCATTAGTTTGGTACATTTATTACAACTGATGAATCTATTATAGATTTATTATTATTCTAACAATGGGATTTCTTTTTGACAGCAATCTTACAACTCAGAAATATGGAGTAGTTTGCAGAAAGAATGATCACTTTATGCTGGACTGAGAGACTAAGCTACAACCCTGTTATGTTGATTTAGATTTTGCTTAGCCTCATAATATTAATGCCAAAAACATCCACCTTTCCATCAGCTGCAATGTGCATGACTAAAAATATCTGAAGGCAATTCTCTATTGAATTGAAACTGAGAATATTTTCATTATCAATCTTAGGCAGCTCTTGTGAAATGAAAACTGAGTGTAAATATTCATGCTACATGAATTAATTGGACATTGATCAGTGAAAAGCAATTTGTGGCCACTCCATCCTACATATCAATAAACAAATGCTAACCAGACATTTAACACAAAGTAATCAAGAAGCTAAGCAGCTTTCAGGTGCTTCTGTCAGATTTTACACAAACATCTAAAAAATACAAAGAATTTTAGGCAAACATTTTTAAATAACTTCACATGTACAGAGGCAATTAGGGCAAAAGGGAGAAATGTATACCCATAGTTAATATACTCAAATAGAAAAAGAATGATTTTGAATTTGTATTTTACTGATCAGAAAATAAATTACAGATTTATGAATGCTATACTGCTATGAAAAATTATAAAAATATGTATGCATTATCTTAAACATTTAAAATGTCATTTTGGGTGGTGTAAAGAGATTTGAAGATTATTTCTAATAATGTAGTATTAAAGTATAAATATGTAGAACATGCAAAGATAAATGATCATCCAAATCTTGAGATAAAAATTAATTTAGCAATTAAATATTATAATAGAAACAAGAAAAATATTCATGTTAGAAAAACTTAATTTCCTTGTTTGACATAGTCTACTTTATGAATGCTGCATTAATTAACATACATGTTTAGAAATAGCAGTATATTTCACTGAACATAATGTCCTCAAGGTTCATGCATGTTGACATATGTATACCCCAAGTTCATTTTTCCTTTCAGTCAAATAATATTTCATTGTATGTATATACCATATTTTGTTTATCCATTGTTTGATGGACACTTGGGTTGTTTCCATCTTTGAACAATTGAGAATAATGCTGCTATTAACATCACTGTGCAAATGTCAGTTTGAGTTCTTGCTTTCAGTTCTTCTGAATATATTCCTAGTAGCAGGATTGCCATATTACATACATAGCTATCATATATTTAGATTCCTGAGGAACTGCCAAACTGTCCTCCAAAAGGGCTACAACATTTTATCTTCCTATGAGCAGTGAAGGAGTGTTCCCATATCTTATCATCCGTTCCAGCACTAGTAGTTTTCTAGATTTTTGTTTGTTTGATTGATTGTTTTTCTTTACATTTTTTTTACAATGGCCATTGTGTAAGATATGAAATGATTTCTCATTGTAGTTTTCATCTGCATTTCCCTAATAGCTAGTCATGTTGAGAATGTTTCCTGTGTTGTTTTCCATAGGTATTTCTTCCTTTAAAAAATTTCTGTTCAAGTCTTTTGCCGACTTCTTAATTGGATTGCTTGTCTTTTTATCTTTGAAGTGTATGATCTCCTGTATAACATGGAGATCAAATCCTTAACCTATATGTGGATTCTGAAAATTTTCTCCCATTGAGTAGGATACCTTTTCACGTTCTTAATAAATTCATTTGAAGCAAAAAGGTGTTTAATTTTGAGGACGTCCCATTTATCTATTTTTATGAATATGGAGATACATGGGAAAATATAACTAATGTAATGTATAGTTACAACAGTAATATTCTAATATCTTTACAGCAATGGCAAAGAGGGTTCTATATCAGTGCTAAGAGTCAATACTGGGCATGTAGGGTGGTATGGGATTCTTCCTTTTGGAGTAATGAAAATGTTCTGAAATGGACTGTACTTATGATACCACAAACTTGTAATGAAACTGAGAGTCACTGAGTGTATACTTTGGATACATCATACAAAGCAGGGGATGAATAACACAGTGAACCCTGTGGTAAACGGTGGACTGCTTAACATTCAAATATGAGTATGTTCTCTCAGGAATATATAAATCTACAATACTTACATGTAGTATGAATAATAGAATTGTCTTTGAGAAAAATACACAAAATATAGGCTAAATTCATGGACAATGCAGAGAGATATTTTAAATGAAGCAGTCTTGTCCAGTGTTTGTGCTTCCTGAAGTAAAACCTGCCTTCCACCCACATGACCTATGTGTAAGCTGGATGTTGTAAAACAGGCACTCCAGATCTGTCTCCAATGAATATTTACATATGCTCCAGGCAATAGGACAAGAAATGTATGGGTAGTCCTATTATCTAGTCATCTCGCCTAGTAAGGAGATTGCTTTGTACAACACACCATCTAAGCTTAGTATCTCCTTTTGGTGGTGTGCCATGTTGAATGCCTAAATATATTCAGTTAGATGAGAGTACTAATTGGTAATTTGTCTTTTGAGGGACTTAATTTAGTTATGGTTGAGAATTCTGTTCTAAACCTTTATTGTCCCACTTGTTTGGGGGATGATAGGAAGCATAAAGAGCTACATTCAAATTTTTGAATCGCTTGAATTGTACATGAGTTATCTTGATTTGATTGGAATTCCATTGGTATGTGAAAAAAAGGCACAGGTCTTTCTCTAAGACTGCAACCCTGAAACCAGTATGAAGATGGTGCTTGGGACTTATACTATATATGGAATATCTATATACTACATGGAGATATTAGTGCAATCCATTTCTAGAGACAAAGGATTTATGTGGTTGAGCTGCCACACCCATGTCAGCACTAAGCCCAGCTGCTTAGTCTCAGTTCACCACCTTGTTTGCACTGGCTTTATTTTTAGGACTCACAGAACTGTGTTGTGTCTTTGGTTTTAACTTCACCTAGAGTGAGTCTTTGAGATTTGGCTCATCCTTACATCTGACGTGGGCTTCCATGTCCCATGTTGTGGTGTCCTAGGAGGCAAATATGGCAACCTTTTAGGTGCATGATTTTTCAGCTCAAATACTTTATTTTTGTTCTTCCTTAATTGCCCCTTTTCCATGGACATCAACATAGTTGATGAATAGATCTCGTTCGCAACTCATAGGATGTTTCAATAATCCCACATTCCTCATATGTGGGAGCCTCTAATAGCCTAATTATTTTTTTCAGTCATGGATCTATATGGCTATCCCATTTTAATAGTCCATGACTTTGTAAATATGTAGAAGGAAGTTGTGGTTGGAGTGGACTGCATAGCCCCCACCCATTGGGCAGAATAGCCTCATTCTCAGTCAGTAGGTGGCCATCATTAGGATGGATGGTCACAGTGTCTCAGTGGACTCTATTAGCCTGCAAGTATCTAGATATACCTGAGAACCTGGCATTATAATTATCTGGAACACTTTCAAACCATAGGGTCACACTTAACCAAGTGAGGGACAGGAGAAACTCCGGCAGTCTGTTTCTTTTCCTCTGACAAAGCAACAATGTGTTTATGGAGTAGGCTGACTGCCTGAGATGCCAGTCTGCTTTAGTCTTGGATAAACCATTTCTAGTTAATGATGAAATTTGGTTGAACCTGTCCTACTTTCTTAGTAGGATTAGTGAGTACCCATGTGAAGATGGGCAATTTTGGTCTTAGAGTTATACCTAGCTTGTCAGTGGTTAAATGTTGGTCTCCAGTAAGCCCTAATTATAGGCTAAATTTTATCATTTGAAGTTGATGTACTTAGTGGCTGTCTTGGTTAGTCTATATGTCTCAAACCTGAGGGATCTGTGTATCTTGTGACAGTTGTTTCCACAAGCTCCTTTCTGTATGGGTAGCAGTTGCCAATACTTGTAATTTTACAGGACAAGAAGGGTACATTGATCTTACTAACAGAGTGCTGCTACAGTGTTGTATGGCCTTTACAACCTGCTTGTCTTGGAGGCTGCATTTGAAGGTGGCTACATTGTGGGTATTATTAACTAGAGAGATTAAATGAGTGTGCAGTTGTGGCATATGTTGTCTTAATTGGCAGCAGAGGAATATCAGCTCTTTAGCCTCTCCCTTGGTAGTGGGAGCTGCTACTGACAGTAACTTCTGTTATTCCTTGTTGGTGCTAGTCCCTTACACAGACAGTGAAATGTCAAAATTATAATGCACTCAGCAGTGGCATCCATGGTAACTGGCTCCTGAAATGGTGAAAAGTGCCACAGCCACTACTACATGTGTCCTTGCCTGTCATGCGTCATTGAGTCCACTCTAAGTCCCCTTAAGTCACTAGTATTTCGTTGCCCCTGAGGGGGCCCTTGGATTATCGTCGCTTGGTCACTTTATCTATTAGACCCATTAAGTTCTGGATCTACACCCATTTTCCATTTACCCAAAAAGGAGAATAGGGCTGTCAATCCAAACAGCGATCTGGGACCTTAGTCCCATGCTTAGTCATTTTTTAAAGGAATAATATCAGGGTATAATCAAGTGGGATCTGCCTCCCTGTCTAACACAGCATTCTCATCTTCCCTAAACAGAACATTTGGAATTATCTTCTGCACTGTGCACTAAGGCCTTATTAACTGTTGTTTTCTCCTCTCTCTCCTCTGACGTTGTTCAGGAACTCAGAGGGAGGATATGCTGAGTTCTAAATCTTTTCAGTACTTTGGGTCCTCTTATTCCGAATCATTTATCAATCATCCTAGGGTCTTTTTTTAAAAAAAAAATTTATTTTTTAAATATACTTAGATTACATAAATGTTACACAAAAAATATAGGGATTCCTATGTCACCCACTCCCCACATCTCACACAACCTCGCACATAAACATTCTTCATTAGTGTGGCACATTTATTGCAATTGATAAATGCATCCTGGGGCTTTGCCATTAAGCATGAACCATAGTTCACATTGTAGTCTGCACTCATTCCCACACAGTTCTGCATGTTATGTGATGATATAAAATGGTCTATATCTGTCATTGAAATGTCACTCAGGATGATTTCCAAGTCCCAAAAAAGCCCCCTTATTACAACTGATTTTCCTGCTCCCTGCCCCCAGAGACTCCAGACATTTCCAACTCAGGGTGGAAGATAATGCATTCATATGGTGAGGTTTGCTTAGATAGCAGCCACATTTGCGCAACAAGGAAGCTCTCAGATGGCAACCCTGAGGCACCCAATTACAATAGGATAAGTTTCAATTTCAAAAGCAAAGACTCATAAGCCTAGTTGTCAATATCAAGGGCCCATCAGTCCATCAGCCTCCTTTGCCAGTCACTTCCCCTGCACATGGGAGACTGTTGCTGCTTCCTTAGAGAATATGGCAGAGCTCTCCAGGATGGGAATTCAGTATTTTTTTTGGTTATTGTGTGAGTCTCCACTCACTGTGACAATGCCCCATGAACATTTGAACATTTTTATATACCTTATATGTATGCTCAGGTGAACTTCCTCCCATGCATTCCCCATCACTGACACCCCACAAAAAAGATCCTCCCCTTACCCAGTTGTAACCCATCTGTGATCAAAAGCTTCTTCAAAAATGAAACCATTACAATAGCAAAATACAATTAAAAGGAAAATGAAACAGTAATAAGTTTAAATATAAGAAATAAAATACATAAAAATTTTCAATAACTAAAAAAACAATAAAATTAAAAGTTTGGGATACTTAAAAAAATAAAAAATATTAAAAAAAAATTTTTGGCATATCATATTTCATCACCGCAATATGGTGTCCTTTGTGTACCATGGCACTTTACCCCACTCATTCATTCCCCAGTGTCTCACTATTTTTTATTTTGTTTTCAAGGAAGTTTTATGTCACAGAAAAGTCACACATAGCATACAGGAGACTCTCATAGGCCCAATATCCTCCCCCTTTTCTCTCCCCCATATTAATACCGATTTATATGTGGATGTACCATTGCTATAACTGATATACAAATAATGAGACATAGCTCCTAAACATGGTCAATAGCATACATTGTGGTTTAAATTTTAGACTACACCCTTTTATGAATTTTGATGATATTTACCATGTCCTGTGTCCATCATTGTAAGATCATGTAGAACATTTCCATTGCCAACTAAAGACTCCCTGTTTGATTCATTCTATTCCACCCTCCCCCTCCTCTTGGGGCCCATGGTGACCCCTTGGCATCACTCCTTGGATGGAAAGATTCATAGTTAGATGCAACAAGACTGAGGACTTGACACACGGGTTTGTTCCCCAAATTAGGAGCTGCCCATGCTCTCCAGAGACTCCCGCCTCTCTATTTGTGAACACATTGGTCCTCCCAAGGATGGGATTCCAATTCCTTCCCACTCATTATGTGGGTCTCCTTGTACAGATACAACATATTATGATGGAATGATCACTCACACACTTCCTAGAAGCCTGCTTCAGGTACATCTTGTCCTGAATGCCCTTCCATCCAACACCCTAAACCAGTAACCATTCCTTGTCATATTGCCTTAAGAGCCTTCCCAAATTAGTACTTTCAAGCACATACCCACAAATCCCGTGTTTATCTAGTCCCTTTTCGAAACCACCCCCCGGCACCCTGGACTTTCCAACCCACACTTCCCAGTCTATCCTCCTGTCAATCTTGCCTAACCCAACCCAATAATATCACTACCTTCCTGTCATAGCCCTTCAATACGCAACTAAACACTTTCGCCTTTCCATGGATTATGTCCATATCGGTGTTAGCTCACAACCTTCTTCTCACTTTCTATTTCCTTTAAACCTATCTTCTGGACAGTAGCCCTTTGTGTCTGCTCAATTTTATTAATTCATATAAGTGAGGTGATGTACTGTTCATCCTTCGATGCCTGGCTTGCTTCCTCAACGTACAGTCCTCAAGATTCATCCGTGTTATCCTGTGTGTTAGCACTTTATTCCTTCTTACACCTGAGTAATATTCCATTGTATGGATGTACCACATTTTGTTTAACTATTCAGCTGTTGATGGGCACCAGGATTGATTCCAAGTTTTGGCAATAGTGAATAATGCCACTATGAACATTGGTATGCATGTATCTGTTCATATCTTTGCTTTTAATTCTTCTGGGTATATACCCAGCAGTGGTATTCTTGGATCATAAGGCAGGTCTATAGTTACATTTTTGAGTAACTGCCAAACTGACCTCCACAGTGACTGGATCATTCTACATTCCCACCAGCAGTGGATGAGTGTTCCCATTCATTCACATCTTCTCCAACACTTACAATCTGTGTTTTTTTAGTAGCCACCATTCTAAGTGGTGTAAGATGATATCTCATTGTAGTTTAGATTTGCATTTCCCTAATAGCTAGTGATGTTGAGCATTTTTTCATGTGCTTTATAGCCATTAGTGTTTCTTCCTTGGAGAACTGTCTTTTCAGGTCGCTTGCCCATTTTTAAAAAGGGTTGTTTGTCTTCATATTTTTGAGGTGTAGGAATTTTTTTATATATGCAGGATATTAGGCTCCTATCAGATATATGGTTGCCAAATATTTTCTCCCATTGGGTAGGCTGCCTTTTTACTTTCTTGATAATGTCCTTTGAGGTGCAAAAGTTTTTAATTTTGAGGAGATCCCATTTATCTATTTTTTCTTTTGGTGCTCGTGCTTTGGGTGTGAAGTTCATGAAACCATTTCCTATTAAAAAGTCCTGTAGATGCTTCCCTACTTTTTCTTCCAGGGTCTTTATGGTCTTGGTTCTTATATTTAGATCTTTGAGTTGATTTTTGTATAAGGTGTGAGATGGGATTCCTCTCTCATTCTTTTGGATATGGATATGCAGTTCTCCAAGCACCATTGGTTGAACAGGCCATTTTCTCCCAGTTTAGTGGGCTTAGTGGCCTTATCGAAAACCAGGTGACTTACTGTTTATGCGAGGACTTATATGAGAACTCTCAATTTCGTTCCATTGGTTGGTATGTCTATCCTTGTGCTAATAAAATGCAGTTTTGACCACTGTAGATTTCTAGTATGTTTTAAAGTTAGGTAGTGTGATTCCTCCATTTTTCTTTTCCTTTTTCAATATGTCTTTGGTGATTCAGGGCCTCTTACGCTTCCAAATAAATTTCATAGTTAGTTTTTCCAATTCTTTAAAAAAAATGGTTTGTTGATTTTTATTGAGATTGCATTAAATCTGTAGATTAGTTTGGGTAGGAGAGACATCTTAATGATGTTTAGTCTTCCTGTGCATGAACAGGAAATATTCTTCCATTTAATTAATTCTTCTTTGATTTCCTTTAATAGTGTTGTGTAGTTTTCTGGATATAAGTCCTTTCCATCATTAGTTAATTTTTTCCTAGGTGCTTGACTCTTTTAGTTAATATTGTAACTGGGATTTTTTTTCTTAATTTCCTCCTCAGATTGCTCTTTATTGATGTACAGAAATGCTACTAATTTTTGAGAATTGTCTTTATAGACTGTGACTTTACTGAACTTCTTTATAAGTACTAGAAGCTTTGTTACAGATTTCTCAAGGCTTTCTATGTACAGGACATGTCTTCTGCATATAGTGTCTTTTTACTGCCTCAGTCATTTCATTGCCTCAGTGCTCAAGCACGTACTTCTAAGAAAATGTTAAATAGTAGTGGGGATAGTGGGCATCCTTGTTTTCACCCAATCTTAGAGGGAAAGCTATTAGGACTTCACCATTGAATACAATGTTAGGGTTTTCATAGATATCCTTTATCATGTTCAGAAAGTTTCCTTCTATTCCTATCTTTGCAGTGTTTTTATCAGGAAAGTGTGTTGTATTTCATCAAATGCTTTTTCTTTGTCTATAGAGATGATCATGTGATTTTTTTCTTTCATTCTGTTTATATGGTGTATTACATTGATTGATTTTATTATGTTGAAACTTCCTTGAATACTTGGGATGAAAACCAAGTGGTCATGGCTTATAATTCCTTTGATATGTTGTTGAATGTGATTAGCAAGTATTTTCTTGAGGATTTTAGCATCTAGGTTCATTAAAGAGTTTGGTCTTTAATTTTCCTTTCTTGTGGTATTTTTGTTTGGCTTTGCTGTAATGTTAATGTTGGCATCATAGAATGAGTTAGGCAATGTTCCTTCTAATTCTATTTTTTGGAAGAGCTCAAGCAGGATTCGTGTTATTTCTTTCCAGAATGTTTGGTAGAATTTGCCTGTGAAGCTGTCTGGTCCTGGGCTCTTCTTAGTTGGGGAGTTTTTGATGACTGAGTCTATCTCTATACTTGTAATTGGTCTATTGAGTTCATCAATTCTTTCCTTCATCAATGTAGGAGCTTGCGAGTTTCTAGGAATTTGTCCATTTCCTTTAAATTATCATTCTTGTTGGCATATAATTTTTCAAAGTATCCTCTTATGATACTCCTTATTTCTGGGAGGTAGTGGTTAAATCCCCTTCCTCATTTCTTCTTTTCTGTATTTGCATCTGTCCTCTTTTTTCCTTTGTTAATCTGGCTAAGAGTTTGTCAATTTTATTGTTCTTCTTGAAAAACCAGCTTTTGGTTTTGTTTATTTTTTTCTAGTGCTTTCTTATTTCTATATACTTTAGTTCTGCTCTAATCTTTGTTATTTCCTTCTTTCTACTTCCTTTGGAGATAGTTTGTTGTAGTTTTTCCAATTCCTCCAGGGGTGCAGTTAGGTCTTCGGTTTTAGCTCTTTCTTCTTTTTTGATATGAATTTATGGCTATGAATTTCCTTCTCAGTACAGAATTTGCTGCATCCCATAGGTTTTGACATGTTTTGTTGTCATTTTCATTCATTTCAAGGTAGTTACTGATTTCTTCTGAGATTTCCTCCTTGACCCAATGTTTGTCTAAGAGTGTGTTGTTTCACTTCCATATCTTAGTTCCTAATCTGGTTCTCTGGCCATTACTGATTTCCAATTTCATTCCATTGTGGTCAGAGAAATTACTTTGTATAATCACAATCTTACTTAATTCATTGTGATTTTTTCTGTTGCATATCATGTGATCTATCTTGGAGTATGATCCATATGCACTCAAAAAGAATGCTGTATTTGGGTATAGTGTTCTATATTTGTCTTTTAGGTCCAGATCCTCTAATGTATTACTCAGAGTCTTTTTCTCTTTACTGATTCTCTTCTGATATTGTCTGTCTAATGGTGATAATGGTGTATTAAATTCCCCCAGTATAATTGTAGAGGCATCTATTTCTCCACTTAGTTTTTCCAGTGTTTGCCTCATATATTTTGAACTGCCCTGGTTATGTGCATAAATGTTTATGATTGCTCTTTCTTCTTGAAAGATTACCCCTTATATGAATATATAGTGTCCATCTTTGTCTCTTACAATAGTTTTGCATTTAAAGTCTATTTTGGCCAATATTAGTATAGCCTCTCTCACCCTTTTATGGTTATTGTTTACTTATGAAATTGTTTTCCAGCCATTCATTTTCAGACTTCTTGAATCCCTGGGTTGAAGGTGGGTTTCTTGTAGGCAGCATATAGATGGCTCATATTTCCTTATCCATTCTGTCAATCTTGTCTCTTGACTGGTGAGTTTAACCCATTAACATTCAGTGTTATTACTCGCAATGAATTTCTTACTTCAGCCAATTTTCTTTGGGTTAATGTATTCATATGTTGTTTTTATTTCTCTTTTTGTATTTTAAGTTGTTTTTACACTCTCTTCCAACTCTCTCTCCCTTGGTTTTTTCCTTTCAACTTGTAGAACTTCCTTTACTATTTCTTGAAGTGCAGGTTTATTATTGGCATACTCTCTTAATTTCTGTTTATTTGTCAATGTTTTAACTCTCCATCATCTTTGAATGCCACTTTTGCTGGATAGAGAATTAGTGGCTGGAAGTTTTATTTTATTAGTACTTTGACTATGTCATACCACTGTCTTCTTGCCTCCATGAATTCAGATGAGAAATCAGAATTTAATATTATGGTGCTTCCCTTGTATGTGATGGTTCTCTTTTCTCTTGCTTCTTTGAGTATTTTCTCTTTGTCTTGAGCATTGGACATTTTGACAAATATATGTCTTGGAGTTGGCCTGTTGGGATTTATACTGTTTGGGGTGCACTGTGCTTCCTGGACATGTATGTACATCTCTTTCAATAGGATTGTTACGTTTTCAGCCATTATTTCCTTAAACACTCCTTCTGTTCCCTTTCCCTTCTCGTCTCCTTCTGGGATACTTATAATGCATAAGTTTGCGTGTTTTGTGTTGTCAATTAAATCCCTGAGTCCCAGATGGATTTTTTCTACCTTTTTATCTATCTGTTCTACTGTCTGTTTGATTTCAGATGTATTGTCTTCCACATCACTAATTATTTCTTCTGCCTGTTCAAATCTGCTGTTATGTGAATCCAGCATCTTTTTGACTTCTTGCATTGTGCCATTGATCACCATCAT
>JAQZBX010089055.1:0-12676 GCA_029593785.1 Cabassous unicinctus
AAAAAAAAAAAAAAAAAAAAGGCTGTTGGGTTTTTTATTGGCATTGTGTTGAATCTCTAAATCAGTTTGGGTAGAAATGACATCTTAAAAATATTTAGTATTCCAGTCCATGGACACAGAATGTCCTTCCATTTATTTATATTCTTCACTTTCTTTAAGCAATGTTTTTTAGTTTTCTGAATACAGGTCCTTTCTGTTCTTGGTTAACTTTCTCCCTAAATATTTGATTCTTTTAGTTGCTATTATACATGGAAATTTTAAATTTCATTCTCAGATTACTCATCAGTAGTGTGTAGAAATACTTATGATTTTTGAGTATTAATTTTGTATCCTGCCGCTTTGCCAAATTCATCTATTCATTCTAGCAGCTTTGTTGTGGAGTTTTCAGGATTTTCTAGGTATAGGATCAGAACATTGGTGAATAGCAAAAATTTTACTTCTTCCTGATCTATTTGGGTGCTTTTTATTTCTTTGTCTAGTCTAATTGCTATAGCTAGAACCTCTAGGTAAATATTGAATAGCAGGGGGTGGGAGTGGCTCAAATGATTAGGCATCCATCTCACATAGGGAGGGACCTGGCTTTGATCCCTGTGACCTCCTGGGAAAAATAAAGAAAAATATAGAAGTCGCATGTGCTGCCACTCCCAGTACATGGATGCACTACCAGGCCCCATGAGAGGATTAGACCCCAGGCCTAGTGAGCAGATGAGCCCCCAGGCCCCACAAGCAGATGCCCTATCAAGCCCCATGACTGGGTGCATTGTCAGGCCACATGCACAGGTGCACTGTCAGGCACCATGAATGGGTTTGCTGCCAGGCCCCATGAGTGGGTGCACTGTCATACACCCCCAAGACATGCAGCAAGATGATGATGGAACAGGAGGATGACACAAGGGAGAACCAAGATGAGATGTGCCTAAAAACCAGGAACTAAGGTGGAGCAGGTAGTAGGATGCCTCTCTCATGCATCGGAGGTTCCCAAGATTGAATCCCAGTGAAGACAGGAGAAGGATGAGAAGAGAGGGCAGGAAAGAGACACAGAGAATTTCCCAGCAAATGGACACAAAAACAGCAAAAATGGAGGAGGAGAGGTGGGGAAAATGGATAAAAGTAAACAAATAAATCTTTAAAAAATATATTTAATAACAGTGGTGAGAGTGGGCATCCTTGTCTTAATCCTGATCTCAGTGAGAAATCATTCAGTCTTTCACTATTGAGTACAATCCTGGTTGTAGGTTTTTCATAATGTACTTTACCATATGTAGAAAGCTTCCTTTTATTCCTATCTTTTGAAGAGTTTTCATGAAGAAAGACTGCTATATTTTGTCAAAGGCTTTTTCTGCAACAGTTGAGAGGATCCCGTGATTTTTCTTTTTCAAATTATCAATGTGGTTTATTACTCTAATTGATTTTCCTATGTTGAAGCACTGTTATATATCTGGAATAAATCACACTTGATTATGATGTATAGTTTTCCTAATGCACTTTGGATTCAGTTAGAAAGATTTTGTTGAGGATGTTTGCATCTATATTCATTAGGGATATTGGTCAGTAATTTTATTTTTTCAAAGTATCTTTATCTGGTTTTGGTGTTAGGGTGATTTTGGCTTCATAGAATGAGTTTGGTAGCATTCTTTCCTGTTCAATTTTTTGGAAGAGCTTGAGTAAGATGGGTATTAGATCATCTTTGAATAATTGGTAGAATTCATCTGTGAAGCCATCTTGTCCCAGGCTTTTCATGCTTGGGATGATTTTGCTGACTGTTTCAATCTCTTCATGTGTGATTGGTTTGTTGAAGTCTTATATTTCTTCTAGTTCAGTGAAGGAGGTTCTTGTGTTTCTAGGAATTCGTCCATTTTGTCTACATTGTCTAGATTTTTGTTGTACAGTTTTTCATAACATCCTTTTATGATCTCTCTTATTTCTGCAGGGTCAGTAGTAATGTCCCCCTCTTATTTCTGATTTTATTTGTTTGCATCTTTTTTCTTTGTCAGTCTAGCTAAGTGTTTGTTGATTTTGTTGATCTCAAATAACAAACTTTTCATTTTGTTGATTCTCTCTACTATTTTTTGCTCTTGATTTCATTTATTTCTTCTCTGATCTTTACTATTTCTTTCCTTTGACCTAGTTTTTGATTAGTATCCTATTCTTTTTTTTATTATCTCCATGTGTGCACTTATATCATCAATTTTTGCTCTTTTTCTTTTTTAATGTAAGCATTGAGCACTATAAATTTCCCTCACAGTACTGTCTTTTGATATCCCATAGGTTTTAATATGCTGTGGTCTCATTTTCATTTATCTCTAGATATTTACTGAATTCTCTTGCATTTTCTGCTTTGACCCACTGATTATTTAAGAGTGTGTTGCTTAATCTCCATATACTTATGAATTTCCCATTTTCCATTAATTATTGTTTTTCATTACATTATGCCAAGATAGTGTTTGTATAATTTCAGTTTATTGAGACTTGTCTTGTGGCCAAACATATGCTGTATCTTGGAGAAGGATGCATGAGCCCTTGTAAAGAATGTATATCCTGCTGTCTTGGGGTACAATGCTCTATAGATATCTGCTATCTCTACTTCATTTAACATATTATTCAAGCTCTCTGTTTCTTTATCCTTTAATAATGGTGTATTGAAGTCTACAATTATTTTTGAAGAGACATCTATTTCTCTCTTCAGTCTTGCCAAGTGTGGGTCTCACATATCTTGGGACATCAAGGCTAGGTGCATTTATATTTATAATAGTTATTTACTCTTGGTGAATTGCCCCTTTTATTAATATATAGTGGCTTCCTTCATTCCTTAAAATAGTTTTGTATTTAAAATCTCTTTCTTTCTGATATTAGTATTGATACTCCAGATCTTTTTTTTTGTTATTGCTTACATGGAATATCTTTTTCCAACCTTTAACTTTCAACCTTGTTTTGTCTTTACATCTGAGGTGAGTCTTTTGTAGACAGCATAGAGATGGCTCATAGTTTTTTAAAATCCATTCTGTCATTCTATGTCTTTTGATTGCAGAGTTCAAGCCATTAACATTCAA
This sequence comes from Cabassous unicinctus, assembly GCA_029593785.1. Classification (NCBI taxonomy): domain Eukaryota; kingdom Metazoa; phylum Chordata; class Mammalia; order Cingulata; family Chlamyphoridae; genus Cabassous; species Cabassous unicinctus. The sequence continues at coordinate 3,051 of JAQZBX010089055.1, forward strand.
TGTTATTTCTGTAAAGGAATGACTTCCTTTGTCCAATTTTCCTTTGTATTCCATCATCAAATATTACTATTGTCTGTCTTTTTACACTCTAATTTACCCTTCTTTAAAATCTTCACTTTTACACTCTTCTCCATCTCTTGCCACTGTTTTTTTCCTTTCAAGATGCAGTACTCCCTTTAGTATCTCCTGTAATTCATGTCTTTTGTAACATACTCTCTCAGTTTTTGTGTTTCTGTGAAGATATTCAACTCACCCTTATTTTTGAAGGACAGTTTTGCCAGATACAGAATTCTTTGCTTGCAGTTTTTCTCTTTCAGTATCTTAAATGCATCATACCACTTTCTTCTCTCCTCCATGGTTTTTGATGAGAGGTTGGAACTTAATCTTATCAAGTTTCTCTTTGTATGTGAAGCTTTGCTTTTCTCTTGATGCTTTAGAATCCTCTCTTTAGCTCTGATATTTGTCATTCTTAATAGCAGGTGTATCAGAGTAGGTCTATTCAGATTTATTGTGTTTGGGGTGTGTTTTTGTTCTTGGATATGAATATTTATGTTTTTCATAAGGATTGGAAAGTTTTTGGTCATTATTTCCTCAAATATTCTTTCTGCCCTTTTCCCATTCTCTTCTCCTTATGGGACACCTATAACCCTAAAATTTGTGTAGTTTATGTTTTCATTTAATTTCCTGAGACCCTATTCCAAATGTTTCCTTCCTTTCCTCTTTCTGTTCCTTGTCTTTTCAAGTACAGGTGTGCTGTTTTCTGGCTCAGTTATTTTTTCTCAATGTATTCAAATCTACTTAAATGCCTCTAACGTATTTTTAAGGAGGTACTGGGGATTTAACCCAGGACCTCATACATGTGATGCAGGCACCCAACCACTGAGCTACACCCACACCCAATGAGAGTTGCTTTTTAAAAAACTTTTTGTTTCTTTTTGTTTTTAGGTTGTACCAGTGATTGAACCCATTACTTCATACATAGGAAGCAGACACTCAACCACTTTAGCTACATCTGCTCCCATCTAATGCATTTTGTTTGATGTACTGGTAGCCAGAAACTGAACCCAGGACCTCATATGTGAGAAGTCAATGCTCAAACTCTGAGCCACATTGGCTCCCATGAGTTGGGTTTAACATTTGTTTTGATTGTGGCATTTTTTTTTATTTCTTAGAAGGTACTAAAAACTGTACCAGGAACCTCCCATGTGAGAAGCACATGCTCAACCATATCAGCCACATCCACTCCCATAATGTATTTTTAATCTCATCCATTTGACTTTCATTGCCACAACTTCGTTACTTTTCTTTGCAGGCTTTCAAATTGTTCTTTATGCTCACCCAGTGTCTTAATATCCTTTATCTCTTTAGTCATATTTTTGTTCAAATTCTTTGAATTCATTAAGAGGATTTCTGTTTATAATTGATTTGTTGTCTTAAATGCTGTATCACTTCAGGATATTTAGTTTGTTCCTTTGGCTGGGCTATTTCTTCCTGTTTCTTAGTATGGCTTGTAATTTTTTGCTGATGTGTAGGCATCTGAATATGTTGGTGAATTTTTTCAGATGGTTTAATTCTCTCTCTTGCTTAGTGTTTTGTTTCCAGAGCTATTCTTTGATTTTTGGTTCAACTTACTCTGAGTTTTTAAAATAGCCCAGCTTAACTTATCAAAATCAGAACAGGTACTCACTAACGGGGCACAGATTTTCTCCCAGGATTTGGGGCTAAAGAAAGACCTAAAAGCAGGTTTTCTCCTTGCAGTTTCCTATCCAGCAAACAGATGGCACTTGATAGCTTATGTTTCCACAGAGGCACCCAACTTCCTATTTCCCATGTTTCTGGTCTGGCCAAAGTTGAGATTCAAAGTGGACTCTTCTGGCTGAATTCACTGAAGATAAAACACTCTCTCCTTCAAACATACCATCCTTCCTCCCTTGTAACAGCTGACAGGGAGGAAGATGTCTTTTTGTTACTCATTTGGCTTCAGTGAGCCAGGTGTTTCATCTAGACTTAATGCTTTTTGTGTGGGGGTAGGTGCCATTTCTGCCCACTGCAAGGGTTTAATGACTCACATTTATTGTTTCAGGTTCTTTTTCTCAGTGTCCCTCACCTCCTGAGATGTGCACAACACAGCCCTTGTCTGCTGACCACCAAAGTAGGTCTATTGGACACATTTAGGCCCTTTCTCCATTGTTTTTGTGAGAGAGTTGAGCCCTGCCTGTCTACTCTGATCCCATCTTCCCAGAACTCTTGGTCTCAATTCAATGTTAAAGCTAATGTTGTAAAGGTCTGTGCATTGTTGCCAGAAACACAAAAGAAGATTCATAAATAAAAGGAAATGAGGAATCATTTATTTATTTCCCCAACTTTTATTTTCTTAAAGTTTTGTGGACTATGTTTGCACATTTTGAAATATTCAAAAATGAATCTAATATTCTCCTTACCACTATTGGGCTCAATTTCCTAACTTTAATTTTTATAAATAAGCTTTCTCCAAATTTTATTAGTAGATGCAATGTAGAAACTATTTTTCCTTAATGACAGTGTGCATTCAGGAGATGTATAATAGCAGAACAAAAATTATATCTATGTGAAAATTTTTGAAGATATGGAGAGACCACCAACAATGAAGGGGTTTCTTTTCATCTTTAACAGACAGATGAATTGAAGATACAAGAGAGACAATAGAAACTGGTATTCATAGAACTTAGAAAAATTTGTGAATGGGAGGTCTTCTACCACAGGACTGGTGAGGCTAAGACCATCTTTCAGTACAACCATCTCACAAGTCCCTAGCTTGTGATCCTGAACAATATGCACCTGTATATGATATTTAACACATAGTTATGTATAGTTGAGGGAGACAGCACTTACTGATCCTGAGTTCTGTGTGAAATCTCTTCAGTCTGGATATTTACTTCAAAATCCCCTCTCATTTTAATGAATATTATTCCTGTGAATTGTATTTAGAGAGAAAGCATTTCACACATTAACTGATTGGATTTGTCAAAGTACATAACATATTGTATCAATGAGAATAAATGAAATCATCTATAAAGTGGAATAGTCTACCCATTCTCATTGTTTAAAAGTGAAATACCATGTATATGCCTTGTTTTATGTTGAGTCTGTATATTTTCTTGAAATTAGTGTAAATGAGGATTTTAGTTATGAATTCCCAAGAGAAAATGTTATAATTAGCAGCCAGAAGTCGTAATTACAATTCTATTGGGAAATATCTAGGTGTATATCACACTACATGTCATGTGCCCTTCTTTTACATTGGAATTGTATGTATTCAGAGTATGTATGTGTCTGTGAGTGTATTTGAAAGTTCAGCATTGAAAATGATCTAACTAGAACCCCAAACATATTTTGAAATTTATATACACAGTCTCGGCTACCTAAATGCTTTCATTTTGAGATCACATTCATGACATTGGCAATATTGGCCATGGTGAACACAAATCTGTGATTTTTAAGGAGTTAATCACTTTCAATGATGTGGCTGTAGAATTCATTCAAGAATAATTGGTCCAGCTAGACAAATCTGAAGAGAAAGCTGTTCAGAGAAGTGATGCTGGAGAATATCAATCATCTAACCTCATTGGTTAAGGTACTCAAAATTTATCTATCCTCTCTCTCTTTCTCTCTCTCTGTCTATCTCTCTCTATCTATCTATCATCTATCTCTCTATGTATCATCTATCTATCATCTATCTATACCATCTGTCTAACATATCTATCTACCTATATATCTGTATTTTTCAATTTTTCATATAAAAAATTTATTGAAGTATTTCATTTATACACCTACATACAAAGGCATTAAGTGTATAGTAAAAGTTGTGAGCTTACAAAACAAACATGTATAGCATCATTCAAGGCTCCCATACATCATCCCACAACAAATAACTTGCATTATTTTGAAACATTTGTGACAAGCTCTGAAAGAGCATCATCAAGCATTACTACAAATCAAAGTCTATATCTTAATTTTTGGTGTACTTTACCCCCAACTCACCTTATATTATTTTGTTCATAAACCATATAAATTATCTAAAGTGTACAGACAATGGCATTTGGAATAATCTCTGAATTGTGCTTTCATCTTGTCAATCAATGTGAGAGCATTTTCATTACTCTGAATTAAAAAAACAACAACACAAAACAACCACTATCTTTGCCATATATTAGTTCTGCTAGTTACAAATCCTACGATATTGTTTCACCATTTGTAGTCATTTCTGAGCATTTACAAACAACTTTATACCAATTCTGCACAGATTAAATCTCAACTTTGCATTCTTTAACCACATTATTTTCTCTGGTGACATATTCTAGCTGTTAATCCATGAGTTTGCTCAGTATATTTACCCAAAATAATGAAATCATACAATATTAGTCCTTTTATGCCTGGCTTGCTTCCCTCAACAAAATGTCCTCCAGGCTCATCCAAGTTGTCCCATGATTTATGACTTCATTTCCTCTTACAGTTGAATAATATTGCATCATGTGCATATACCAATGTTTACCCATTTGCACATTAATGGACACCTCAGTTGTTTCCATCGTTTGGCCATTGTGACTAATGTCACTAAGAACATCAGTGTGGAGCTCTCTGTTCATGTCATGGTTTTCAGTTTTTTGGGGTATATACCTAGTAGTGGTATTGCTTAGTCACATGGTAGGTCTATATCCATCTTCCTTAGGAACCACCAAACTGACTTCCACAGTGATTGTCCCATTATACATTCTCTACATTCCCACCAACAGTGAATAAGCATTCCTATCTCTCCAGATCCTCTCCAACACTTATAGTTTTCTATTTTGTTAATAGTGACCATTCTAGTAGGTGTGAAATGTTATCTCCTTGTAGCTTTGATTTGCATTTCTTTAATAGCCAGTAATGTAAACATTTTTTTTTCATGTTTTTTCACCATTTGTATTTCTTCTTTATAAAAATATCTACTCTTTATAAAAATGTCTATTCAGGACTTTGACCATTTTTTAATCAGACATTTATCTTTTTATTGTTGAGTTAAAGGGTCTCTTTATATATCATGGATACTGGACCCTTGTCAGATGTGTGATTGCCAAATATTTTCTCCCAGTTTGTAGGATGTCTTTTTACCCTCTTCACAAAGTTCTTTGTGGTGAAGAGGTGTTTTATTTTGAGGAGGTCCCTTTTATCTATGTTTTCTTTTGTTGTTCACGTTTTCGGTTTAATGTTTAAGAGACCTCCATCAACTACAAGGTCTTGTAGAGGTTTCCCTATGTTATCTCCTAGGAGTTCTATGTTCCTGACTTTTATGTTTATGTTTATGTTGCTGATCCATTTTGATTTGGTTCTTGTATAGGGAGTGAGGTAGGGATCCTCTTTCATTAATTTGGTTATGGATACCCAGTTCTTCCAGCACCATTTATTGAAGAGACTGTTCTGTCCCAGAAAAATTGACTTGGTAGACTTATCAAAAATCAGTTGATCAATTCTATTGATCAATGCATTTATCTTTATACCAATGCCATGCTGCGTTAACCACTGTTGCTTTATATTATACTTCAAGGTAAGGAGGCATGAGACCTCTGACTTTGCTCTTCTTTTTTAGGATATTTTTGGCTATTCAGGATACCTTTCCCTTCAAATAAATTTAGTAATTAACTTTTTAATTTCTATAGAATAGATTGTTGGAATATTGATTAACATTGCACTGAATCAATAAATCAATTTGTTAGAATTGACATATTCATGATTTTTAGTGTTCCAATCCATGGACACAGAATGTCCATCGATTTGTTTAGGTCTTCTTTGATTTCTTTTAGCAGTGTTTTGTAGTTTTCTGAATACAAATTCTTTTCATTCCTGGTTAAATTAATCCCTAGATATTTGAGTCTTTTTGTTGCTATTGTAAATGGAATTTTTGTCTTGATTTGCTCTTTAGCTTGATCATAACTTGAGTGTAGAAATGCTACTGATATTTACATGTTGATCTTGTATCATGCCACTTGCTGAACTCGTTTATTACCTCAAGTAGCTTTGTTGCAGATATTTTAGGATTTTCTAAATGTAGAATCATGTTACCTGCAAATAGTGAGAGATTTAATTCCTCTTTTCCAATTTGGATGTCTTTTAGTTTTTGTTCTTCCTAATTGCTCTAGCTAGAATGTCTAGCACAATGTTTAATAACAGAGATGGCTGTGGGCATCCTTGTCTTGTTCCTGATCTTAGAAGGAAGGATTTCTACCTCTCCCCATTGAGTATGATGTTGGCTGAGGGATTTTCATATATACCTTTTATTAAATTGATAGACTTTCTTTCTATATCTATCTTATGAAGTATTTTTATGAATAAATGATGCTGGGTTTTGTCAAATACTTTTTCTACTTGAATTGAGATAATCATGTGATTTTTCCCTTCAGTTTGTTAGTGTGATATATTGCATTAATTGATTTTCTTAAGTTGTGCCTCACTTGCACATATCAGGAATAAAACCCACATGATCATGTTGTGTAATTGTTTTTATATGATGTTGGATTTGATTTGCAAGTATTTGGTGAAAAGTTTTGCATCTATGTTCATTAGAGAGATTGTTCTGTAATTTTCTTTTCTTGGAATATCTTTATCTGGCTTTGGTATTAGGGTGATGTTGGTTTCAGAAAATATATTGGGTAATTTTCCCTCCTATTCAATTTTTTGGAAGAGATTAAACAAGATGGGTATTAATTATTGTCAAAATGTTTAGTAGAATTCACTGGTGAACCCATATGCTCCTAGATTTTTTTTTTTTGGAAGATTTTTGATGACTGATTCAATCTCATTGCTTGTGATTGGTTTTGGTAGTCTCCTATTTCTTCTGTGGTCAATGTAGCTTGTTTGAGTGTTTCTAGGAATCCATCCACTTCATCTACAGAACTTTCTCCTCTAAAATCCTGGGGAATGGATGTTTATCAAGTGATTGAGCCCCCAATTCCCACATAGGAGGTCCCTAGTTCTATTCCCAGTGCCTCTTAAAAAATAAAACAAGCAAACAATTGAAAAAGCCAACTTAAGTTAGCCAAGTACCAGCTACCCACTTATGAGGTCCCAGTTTCAATCCCTGGTCCCAGTACCTAAAAAAAAAATTCGTATGGCTTTTCTTTCAGTATGACCCAATATGACCCAATATAGAGGTGCCAGGTAGATACCAAGATTCCAAGATATAGAATGTGTTGGCACCAATACAAAAACTGCTGGGCTTGCTTCTTGGAGGTGGATGACATTAAGGGCAGTAATTTGTTCTATACCAGGTAAGGAATCCAGTGCTGGACTCTGGACCATATACTGCCTAAGAATATGACTTACTGGGCAGGGCCTTGTATCTTGAAATTTATGCCCAATGTGATTCTTGAAACCAAGTTAGCAATACATGCAATCCCTGGACATTTTGTTCCTTGCACTGGTCCACTGACATGATGTCAGCAATATAATAGAACACTGTCCTTTGGGCAGGGGTAGCTTATTCAAATGTTGTCTGGCCCATTATTATTGAGACAAATAATGGGTGAGTCCATATACTTATGTTACAGTACAGTGAAGGTATATTGTAGAACTTGCCATTGTAAAGCAACTTTATCCTGGTCCACTTCTCAGAGTGGAATGGCAAAAAAAGGCATTCCCCAGCTCCATTGCACACCAAACATCAGTGACTATCATAATAATTTCCAGGTGCTTCATTAAGTCTGGGAGCACAGGTGCAAAAGGGTGCATTTCTGCATTCAAGTAACAGTAGTTTATGTTTAACACCATAGTGAATATGTTTTTTCCACTGGTCAAACCAATCCATTATAGGTAAAAATGTTGGAACTGAGAACAGCCAGACAGCTCTTTAAGAGGCCTATAAGGTGATTTTCTACACCTGAAAGGCGTAATGCTTTCAGTATAGTATAGTATTATATTATAGTATACTATAGTATAGGTGTATTGCTTTCATATAGTATTGCTGCTATTGGACAAATCAAGGAGATGGAAGCACTGGTGGTGCATGGCCCATCAATTCCCCAGCCTTGATGGCCAGAATTTTTGGGGATGGGTGGCATACAATTTTATTTACCACTATTTACGGGTAGTGGTAGAGGAGGTATGTGCACTGAAATTACACCCACTTTAAGTATTAATTTCCTATTCTCTATAAGCACCCATACCCTGTTAACTGTATTAGAAATTCTAATTCTGAGTGGTTTTTTAGAAGGTACCAGGGATTGGACCCAGGAACTTGTATTTGGGAAGTAAGTGCTCAACAACTGAGCTATATCTGCTCCCCAAAGAAAGTTTGTGTTTTTGTTTGTTTTGTTTTTAGAAGGTACTAGAGATTGAACCCTTCACCTTGAATATGGGAAGCATGCACTCAATCCCTTGTGCTACAACTCTCCCTTCTATAAGTGTTTTGATTATAATTATTTCATATCAGTGAAATCACACAATATTTGTTCGTTCAGTATAGCTTATTTCACACAAGATGATATCTTGGTATCATCCCTACTTTGCATATCAGAACTTCATTCCTTTTTGAATGCTGTAAAGCATGTTATTATGTGTATATAACCATATTTTATTTGTTCATTCATTAGTTGATGGACATGAATTGCTTGCATCTTTTGGCAACTGTGATTATGACCCTCTGAATGTCAGTGTGCAAATATTTGAGGCACTACTTTAATTCCTTAGGGTATATACCTTGTAGTTTGATTGCCAGGCCAAATGATAGTTCTATAATTACCTTTCTGAGGTATGGCTAAACTGTCTTCTGCATTGGCTGCACCATTTTACACTGCCAACAGCAATGAGTGAAAATTATTCTATCCATGAATCCTATCCATACTTGTTATTTTCTGTTTCAAATGTATATGGAGTATAGACAGCCCTATAATAACAATCTTTGAAAATTAAATGAAAAATAGTGAGACACTGGGGAGTGAGAAGGGGAAGGTGCCACAGTACAGATCGGACACCAGATATTGCAGTGATAAAAAGCAAAATGCTGAAAAAGTTTTTTTTTTAATTTGTTAAAATTTTTTTCTCATTTTTTGAATAACCCAAACCTTTAATTTAATTTTATTTTTAGTTTTTTATTAAGTTTTCATGTATTTTATCTCTTACATTTAAACATCATTATTATTCATTTTCCTATTAATTATATTTGGCTATTGTATTGGCTTCACCTTTAAAAAGCTTTGGATCACAGAAGGGTTACAACCAGGGTGGGAGAAGATCATTGATGAGGGGTGTCAGGGATGCGGTCATCGGAAGAAGTTCACCTGAACATATATAAAAGGTTTATAAAATTGTTCAAATATTCATGGGGCATGGTCACAGTGGGTGCAGAACCACTCAGTAAATGAGAGAATACTGAATTTGCATCCTGGAGAGCTCTGCCATATTCTCCAAGGGAGCAGCAACAGTCCCCCAAGTGCAGGGCCAGTGTCTGGCAAAGGAGGATGATCCACTGATGGGCTCTTGTTATTGATAACAAACCTTATGAGTCTTTGCTCTTTAAATTGAAACAGACTATTGTTATGGGGTGTTTAACTGTTGCCTCATGAGAGCCTCCTTGTTGCTCAAATGTGGCCTCTCTCTAAGCCAAACTCAGCATA
>JAQZBX010089056.1:0-12678 GCA_029593785.1 Cabassous unicinctus
TAAGCAGTTTCCAAGTTTGCTGTGCCCCAAAGCAGGACCCCACAGCAGCCTCTGGCTTTTTCTTCATTGTTTTAATGAGAACTATGAATTATATGTCTATCCCATCAGCCATGTTCCCACAATTCCCGACACCTTGGGTTTTCACAACCTTTGGCTATTGTGAAAACACTGCTATGAACATCAGTGTGTAGATGTGTGATTGTGTCACTGCTCTCAGTTATTCTGGGTATATACATAGCAATGGTAATGCTGGAACCCATTGCAAGTCTATATTCAACTTCCTTAGGAACTGCCAAACTGTCCTCCACAGAGGGTGTACCATTCTACATTCCAACCAACAGTGGAAAAGCATTCTTCTCTCTCCACATACTCTCCAACATTTAGAGTTTTCTGACTTTTAAATTGCATCCAGTCTAATAGATGTAAAACGGTATATGAATGCAGTTTTGAATTGCATTTCCCTAATCACTAGTAATTTTGAACATTTTTTCATGTGTTCCTCTGCCATTTGAATTTCTTCTTTGGACAGGTGTCTTTTCAAGTCTTTCACCCATTTTTTAATCAGATGGTTGGTGTTTTTATTGTTGAGTTGTATGATTTCCATATATATCATGGATATTTAACCCTTATCAAACATGTGATTGCCAAATATTTTCTTCCATTGAGAAAGCTGCCTTTTCACCCTTTTGACAAAGTCCTTTGATGTACCAAAGTGTTGAATTTTGAGGAGGTCCCATTTATCTATTATTTCTTTTGTTGCTCATACTTTGGGTGTAATATTTAAGAAACTACCACCTACCACAAGATCTTGAAGATGTTTTCCTATATTTTCTTCTGGAGTTTTATGGTTGTTGTTTTTATATTCATGTACTTGATCCATTTTCAGCTAATTTTTGTATAAGGTGTGAGATAAGGGTGTTTTTTCTTTCTTTTGGTTATGGCTATCCAGTTCAATCAGCACCATTTGTTGAATAGACTATTCTGCCCTAGCTGGGTGCACTTAACAACCTTGTCAAAAGTCACTTGAGTGTAGATGTGAGGATCCAATTCTGTTCCACTGGTCAATCTGTTTGTCCTTTTGCCAGTACTGTGCTGTTTTTTTTGTTTTTTGTTTTTTTTTTTACCAGTGTAGCTAAGTAATATGCTTTAATGATAGGAATTTAGAGTCTTCTAACTTTGTTCTTTTTTAATATCATTTTGGTTTTCAGGATCATTTACCCTTCCAAATAAATTTGATTATTTGCTTTTTGATTTCTGCAAAAAAGGCTGTTGTGATTATATTGAATCTGTAAATTAATTTGGGTATAATTGCCATCTTTATGATATCTAGTCTTCCAATCCCTGAACACAGAATATGCTTCCATTTATTTAAGTCTTCATTGGTTTCTTTTAGTAATGTTTTGTAGTTTTCTGAACACAGGTCCTTTATGTCCATGATTAGGTTTATTCCTAAATATTTGATTTTTTTTTACTAGCTATTATAAATGGAATTTATTTCTGATTTCCTCCTCAGATTGCACATCAGTAATGTATAGAAACGCTCTTGATTTTTGCATGTAAATCTTGTATCCTGCCACTTTGCTAAACTTGTCTATTAGTTCTAGTAGCTTTCTTGTGGATTTTTCAGGATCCTCTAGATATAGGGTCATGTCATCAATGGAAAGTGAAAAGTTTACTTCTTACTTTCCTATTTGGGTGCCTTTTATTTCTTTGTCTACACTAATTGATCTAGTTAGAATTTTAGCACTATATGGAATAATAATGGTGACAGTGGGCATATTTTTCTTGTTCCTGATCTCAGTGGGAAAGCTTTCAGTCTTTTAATGCTAGCTGTAGGTTTTTCATATATCCACTTTACCATATAGAGAAAATTTCCTGCTATTCCTCTTTTGGAGTTTTTTTTTTTTTTTAATGAAGAAAGGGTGCTGTATTTTATCAAATGCCTTTTCTGCAACAATTGAGATGATCATGTGATTTGTCTTCTTCAATTTATCAATGTGGTTTATTACACTAATTGATTTTCTAATGTTGATCCACCCTTGCATAGCTGGGATAAAGCCCACTTGATTGTGGTGTATAATTCTTTTAATGTGCTTTCAGATTTTGTTTGCAAGTATTTTGTTAAGGATGTTTGCATCTTTATTCATTTACGATACTAGTCTGTAATTCCTATTTGTGGCTTTAGTGTGCACTTCCCTAATAGCTAGTGATCTTCAGCCTCTTTTCATGTACTTTTAAGTCATTTATATATCCTCTTTGGAGAAATGTTTGTTCTTTTACACTTTTTTGGTGTTTATTTTTTATTGTTGAGTTCTAGGATTTCTTTATATATTCTGGGTATTAAACCCTTATTGAATATGTGATTTCCAAATATCTTCTCCCATTGAGTAGGTTGTCTTTTCACTTTCTTTGATGCACAAATGTTTTTTTAACACTGGGGAGGTTCCATTTGTCTATTTTCTATTTGTTGCTTGTGTTTGGATAAAGTCTGAGAAACCATTGCCTACCATAAAATCTTGATGATGCTTTCCTACATTTTATTCTAGAAGTTTTATAGTCCTGGTTCTTATATTTAGGTTTTGATAGGTTTTGAATTACTTTTTGGATATGGTGTGAGAAGGGTCCTCTTTCATTCTTTTGCATATGGATACCCAATTTTTCCAGCCACATTTGTTGAAAAGATTATTTCTCCCAGTTTAGTAGACTTGGAATCTAATTCAAATATCATTTGGCCATAGATGTGAGGGTCTATTTCTGAGCTCTTAATTTGATTCGGTTGTTCAATATATCTATCCTTGTACCAATACCTCACTGTTTAGATCCTATAGCTTTGAAATATACTTTAAAGTTAGGAGGTATGAGTCCTCCAACCTCTTTCTTCTTTCTCAACATGCTTTTGGGTATTGAGAGTGCACACCCTTGCAAATGAATTTTATAACTGGACTTTACATTTCTGCAAATTAGGCTGTTAGAATTTTGCCCTTATCTGCCAGACAGAGATTCCATGGAGCACAAATAAGGGGGGCAAAACAGCAGCTGTGAGTTCACCTTTTCTCTTCCTCCTCTGATGTCCACTTTGCAGACCACAGGTTGCAGGTAGACTCAGCCAATGGTGTCTTGTCCTCACACATCTCGTCTCTTTGTCTAGTTCTAATAAAAACCATTCCTTCCTTTGTTTGCTATATGCCTGCAATACAACCAAGATTCCTGGTGAGTTACATTGTATTACTCTAGTGCTTCCCTGAAAGAGCTTACAATCAGCTACAGATCACAGTTTTTTCTTCAGGAAAAAAAAATTCAAATTAAAAGTAAGGTTACTATACAAACCTCGCTCTTCCTGTCAATTTCACAACCCTTGTGAAACTGAAAGCTCAAGACAGGGTCAAATACCTGCCACAGGGTTCTTTAGACATCTTCAAATGGTATCCATATAGTCCACCCTCTCCAATTTCAAATTTACATTGAATTACAATTAAACTTTTTGTGGGATGTTCATGAAAATCAAAATCAAATACTAAGGATCCTCATCAGAAGATATGGGAGTCATCCGGGTCCCCTACCAGATTCCAATCTGCAATTGGATGCAGTGGCTAGACCATACAAACCCTCTCAAGGCAGTAGCTGCTGCTATCAGATTAGTAGATGTGTCAGCTGATTTGGTCCAAGTAAACACTTTGTGGTTAAAAAAGCCACACACTTCCAGGACTCTAATGACAAAAGCACCAATCATTAATGGTGGTGCCCACACAAGCCAATTTGAGGACAGCTGGTACTTCACAAATAAAATGATCCAACCTATGGTTGCCACAGAAAGGCAACTGCAAGATGAAGATTGCTTGAATCAAAGAAATGGCCAAACTACTCATCCAGAAAATGAATAGCAGCTGTTGACATAGCTGTGTGTTCCTGATGATTACATAGTGTAAGGGTTTGCAGATAGCAACATAGCAATCCAAGGCCATCACAGCCAAAAGGATGCATGCTGTAGAGCCCAGGGTTAGAGAGACGTAAAGTTGGACCACACAGCCTCCATAAGGGATGTTCTTCTCCATTCCTCACAGGTTAACTAGGGTCTGAGGGGCAAGGTTAGTGGTGAAGCAGGGGTCCAGGAAGGAGAGGTTACTTAGGAAAAAGTACAGGGGGTGTGGAGAGGAGGATGCAGGTACACAATGATGATGATTATGATGATGATGAAGTTTCTCACAAGAGGAGATAGAAGAAAAAGACAAATACAAATAGCACAGTCTCTAGGTGAGGGTGGTCTGAGAAGACCAGAAGGATGAAACCCAACTGTCATTGGCCTTTCCCATACCTCTTAGGGGAATATCACCTGCTAAGAGAAAATTGAGAAGTTTGAAACAGTTTATCTGAGAATCAAAACATTTAAGAACTGAAAGATTATGGAGACCAACTTGTCCAAACTACTCATTTTTGCCCTTAATAATGTCTATATACCATCCAGTCTTATGCCTCTTATTTTTAATAGAAAACATGAATAATTTAAATTCCAGGGCTTTCTAGGAACTCATTATTAAAGCCTGTCAAAGTGGATATTTGCATGAATATCTAGAAATGTGCCATCATTTACCATTGAAAATAAGTGCCCTTCAAAATAAAAAAAGGAAATCAACATATTCATGGTGTTTAACTGTGGAACAAAATCTGCCTAAAATCTAATATATTTAGGTTTCATCTTAGGCACAAATGAAGATAGAAAATCTTCATCTTGCCACCACTGTACACACACACATTTAGACTCTCTTTATGCACTGCTTCAACAGGGATAAGATAGACATTGATCTAATAGTCCATCTGGAGATACAAAATAAAATTGAACAGCTATGTAATGAGTAATCTAAATTTTAAAAAAGAAAAGTTAAAAATGAAGGGCTGAATCAACGTAAATAATTTTCAAATCAGTTTTGCAAAATATCAGATGAGAAATACTTCACTTTGAAAGTGATTTTCTGCATGAAATGTTTTCTGGATGAAACTAAAACAGAGCCTTTTAAAATGGAAAATATTGGGATGTCATAGGCTAGAAGAAGATAATTTTTACCTGTGGGACATATGATACTGACTGGAAGAAAATAAACATGTTTAACGAAGGAAGATATATAATATAAAATTCGACATACATCATACATGTTCACTCAATGACTGAACTTTCAAAAATGAAATTATTTTAGAAGTGCATTTTGATTCATTATTTAAACCAACTGGTTTCAAGTCATTAATATTCATCATAAAACAAAAATATATTGAACAGAATGTACATTAACAAATGTTACAGATTTGTTAAATTCTCCTTAGAAATATATAATTTTTTATAAAAAAATCATTGATTAATCCTTTTAAACTCCTCAAATTTAAGCGTGACAAAAATTTTAATATGCAATGACAAATTGAAAGGTGAAGAACATTTGAAGGTATTTGGTTATTAGGAGAATTAACATTTGGATAGATTATGTGGATAATTCACTTGTCTTCATAAGAAGATCCAGAAAGTTCAGCATTGAAGGTATGCCTAGAAAATGGTGTTTAGCAACAAACTGTAGAGTAAGCTGAGCGAAATAAAGTATTTTTATTTGAAGTGGAAACATTGAAATGTAGCTACAGGCTTTTGAGCAGAAAAAAAAATAGTGACATTTTCAAATTCTCTTTAGGAAATATTGATCTGGCACTGGTACACAGTGGATTGAGGAAGATGATGTCAAGAGGTCAAATATTGGATATTTCAAAAGTTCTACTGAGAAGTGAATACATTATAAACTTGGATTATATAGTGTGAATAGACTAATAATGACAAAAATAACATAATTAATTGAATAATGACTGTTAAATGGAAAAGGCAATATGATGAAGACTATGATTCCATTCTGCCACATGGGAATATAGGAAAATGTAACAGGACAGAATATTTTTCTTATTCTGAAACATTTTTGCCTGCCTTACCAGTTCTTTCAATTCAAAATTTGTTTCACCCTCAGCTACAGAAATGTTAGCCAAATGACATTCTCTTCTGCTGCTTTTGAAATAATAGCTTGGGATTTGGATGAGCTGACTGTGTCTAGTGTGCATATTTATATTCCCTGCAGAGCCAGATGAGGTGTAATTTCCCCCATTGGAGTTTGCATGGCATGTTTATGCTATCTTCATGTTGGCTTCAAAAGCTTTCCTCTGTCTTTTACACATTTGCAATGCCTGTTTGTCTCTAGAGTTGAGAATCTGTGCACTAAACATGAAGAGTAAATGCAAAAATTATAGATATTGATGTAAAATCATAGAAGTGAATGATCAAAACCACATTTATGTAAGTGAATTGAAACAACTTCAGCTTTCCAACAAAGACCTAAATCAATAGCAAATGAGAAAGAGTTTTTAAATAGAGGAAGACTGCATGAGAAATACTGAAAATGGGAATTCTCTTTATGTTTTCTTAGAATAACAGTTAATAAGTTTGTATGTTTGTGAAGGGAGACATAGTAAAAATTCAAAAATTCTATGGTTTATATAGTGAAGTACTTTGAAAATCAACCTAATACTCAAGAAATGGTTATGGTCTTTGATTATAGGTGGGACATATGCAACTCATGTTTCACAATAACTTATCTGTTTAGAATGATTTGGGGCAAAGAAGGAAAGAAGGAAAGAAAGAGGGAGGAAGGAAGGAATGGACAGAGGGAGGGAGGGAGGGAGGGGCAAAAAATGGCAAAAGCAAGGATCAAACTTTGATGCCCTGAAGTCCATGCTCTTTGTCTCTAATGATCATTATAATTAAGCCTCACACAGCAGGTGGAGTTATCTTTGTCTCTCAAATATGACATTTCCCTTTAAATGGTTCCTCGTATTTAAAGGTAAAATGTGCACTATCCACAAGGCATTCAACACCCTCCTTGTTCTGGTTTATGCCCTCCCTACATCCACCACCATCCCCCACACATCTAACATATCATACTGCCTTTCTGAATGGTTTGCACTCCCCCTACTGGCCCTTTCACTCAGTCATACATTTCCTTAGGCTTCTCCCTATGAAAAGGTATTCTCCCACAACTCCCATCACATGAGAAGCATCTCCTCCCTTTTCAAGACTCCATGCTAGTCACTTATGTATAAAGCCTTCTTTGACTCTGATCAGCCATCACATGCCCCACACCCCACCTAGGTAGGATTTACCAATTCTTATCTTATAAATCCTTCCTTCATCCTTAACCTACTTCTATCATAGAAGCTATTAGATACTACTGACCTAAGTTTTTACATTTGTGTATTTATAAAAAACCATAAGCTTCTTATTAAAGTGAAGGGTCATGTTTTACTGATTTTGTTATACGTAATTTGTATGGAGTCTGAAGCACAGTAAATGTAAATGTTTGCTGAGTAAACTAACACATTTTAGTTGCCTTATTTCCCACAACCAGACTCTCTCTTGGGCCTTTCTGTGTAGAAGATATGCAACCTTTACTTTTGTGATACTCCAACCTTGCTCAGAACTCAAGCCACCTGCCTGTCAAAATCCTTGGAAAAGGCTGAAAACCCATAGTCATGTCCTATCTCAATTTGAAGAGATCTGATATAAGACTGATGTTTCTTCTGGTTTAATCCATTTTCCAGATATGTTGTTCCTTCATATCTTCATTTTGGTGAAACTAAAAGACCTATGGTTTTAGAGTTCTCAGTATCTGCTCATGTGTTTTAAAGTTTCCCACATGAGCAGAGAAAGGTCTGATTTAATGTAAAAGCAACTGTCTTCTACAGTACATATTCTGATTTATGCTGTCCCATCCCTCACCTTGCTGACCCTGTAAACATCAATAAAATGCAATTACATCTCTCTGAGGAAACTGAAAAATGAGACAACAATGTTAATAAAGTCAACAAAGAATGATCCTCTGGAAAACATTTTACTCTTTCTCAATAAAATCAAATCTAATAATTCATTTTAGTGACATTGCACTAACACTATTCCTCTTTCTGAGATTGCAGAGAGTCCAGAGTCTAAAGACAAGCAAGGATACACACCTTGAGTTGTATTAGTATATGATAATTCTCATAATAATTTTTTATAAAGGACTGATATCACATTGAATTAAGTACTCCAGGATGTTGGTTGTATCTACCTCTGTATCTCTTTCTGTAAATATCTATGCAACTATTTATGTACCTATGTATCTATATATCTATCATCTCTCCTCTGTGTATCTAGGTTTCCATGTATATTTAGCTATATCTATCTTTCTATCTATCTATCTCTCTATCTATCTATCATCTATCTATCTATCTATCTATCTATCTATCTATCTATCTATCTATCTATCTAACTATCCATCTCTCATCTCTCATCTCTGTGCTTTTCCTGTTAAGTGGTGACTTAAATTGAAAATATCATCAATTATACTAGTTAGTTGCAAGACACTAGCTTGCACTTAGGAATAGCAACAGAAAATTGCCACATCCCCATAATTGAGGGGAAAAAATCCTGAAAACCAAATAGTTTAACTTTCTCACACAACATTTCATGGTACATTAATGACAAAACAAGTTCAGCAGTGGTAGAAAATCATAAGGTTGCTACCTCAATAAATTTATAAATCCATTCAAGACACAAGTGCAGTCAAGTAATGCTAAATGCAACTTAAATCTTACTACCAGGGCTATATAAAATGTGTTGGTATTTTCCACCTCATCAGAAAGTACATTATATAGCATTTTCCTAGCTTTGTGTATTTGTGTTAAATCTAGTCCTGACCCAACAGGCAAGTAAGCTTCAGAACAATGTCTGTTGAAGACATATTTCTCACAGAAGCAAAGTCTGAAGAGACTATTTTAGTCATAAAGAGATTTGGGAGAGAGGGGGATCTGGAAGTGGGCAAGATCCCATTATGGCAAGCTCATGTTTATTCACATTTATTAATCTTCTGGTATAACCTGGATCTCCAGCAGGCAAATAGCAGAGGAAGTAACTAACTTCAGGGGATCAACCAGGGAGAATGGATATACATATTTCCCTATGTGAAGTATTCTGCTTTTGATACAGTATCATACTGGGACTTCCTACTTTGTAAAGAAAGCCATCAGACTTCCCAACATAAAAACTAAACAAACAACTTGTCTATGTTGCCTCCTTCCTCCTTCCCTCTGGTTACAAGAAAGTATATCTCTCTCATCCTTTTTGAAGCTATTCTTTCCATATGTAACTTGGATTATCTGCATCATATAATTCCCTACTAATAGCAAAGTCTTTATTTCTTAGTGCAAAGAGATTTCATAGTAAAATCATTGGCAGGTATATTTAGATTTACTGTCTGTTTTGTCATCTTATTCTTCTCCCCCAAACTTTCAAATGTTGGATTACTCAAAGATCAATCCAGCATCCTCATCTCTTATGACAATTTAATTTCTCCCTAAGTGAACCCATCTGCTAATCACTATATTAATTATGAGTTGGACTAGATCCTCATATTCAACTTTCAAATGGATATCTCTACTTGAGAAGCACCCGAAATGCACTTTGTTCAAATCTACGCCCTTGCTTTCACTATTATGCCTCTTCTAAAATAAATGCCATCATCATCAGCCTAATTTATGCAAGGTAGAACCTCAGGCCCATCATGGATGTGACCATCGATAAGCTTACCTTTTTTATCCTTCATAACAATTGTCCAAAATTACAAATAACACCTATTTCCCAAACATACTCACATCTTATTAATTCTTCAATCTCCAATGGTAATTGAAGTTTTAAGCAGAAAGAAGATATCTTAGGTTCTAATGTATTTATCTCATCAAATAAAGGGTAAAATGATTCAAAAATAATTTTAGAAATTTGTATGTTATAAGAACTGTTAGGACTAAAACCCAAGACACCTTTTCTGAGTCTGGCATTCTTTTCACTAAATCAACACTAGCTGACATGTTGAAATAACATAGACTTTTTATAAGTCTAAATTCTATAACTCCTTCAAGATCCAGGTCCTTACATTATCCCTATATTGGTTTAGCCTTCCTTGAACTTTCTCATCTCTGAAGACATAGATTTTTTTTATTTTTATATTGCCTGTGGCAATTTGATATTATTTATGAGTTCCAAAAAGAGTTTTAGATTATGTTTGTAAACTAGTCAGTTCCTCTGGGAGTGGTACCCTTTGCTTGTATTTTAAAAGGTTATGTTAGCTTGATTAAATTAGGATTAGGGGTTTGATTCAGTCATGGCAGTAGGGTATTGAATCCCCACCTCCTTGTCGGGCAGGCACAGAGAAAAAGACACAGCAGAGGAAGAGACAGCTCATTAGACAGACAGAGGCCTCAGAAAAGAGATGAGCCTGATAGTCTACAGCTGACCTTGTGAAGACAACATAGCACCTGAGCTGGAAAAGAAACAAACCTTATGCCAGCCTATAGATGAGTTCAGAAGAAGCTGGGACCATGGAGACTTAAGAAGAAGAAGGAAAGCTGAATCCTCTTAGACAGCTGCCATCTTGCTTCAACATATGGAAAGTGACTTTGGATGATAAAGTACCACTTATGGTACCTTGAGTTGGACTCTTTAGGCCCTTGTGACTTTATGCTTCTACCCCAAATAAATACTCTTTGTAAAAGCCGAGTTCTGGTACTTTGCATCAGCACCCATTTGGCTGACTAATACATCACCTAATATGCGATACAACAGAGTGTTTTGTGGTACTATTGATTGGGAATAAAATCACCATAGAAAATTCTTTAAAATTCCTTCAATGAACTTGGAATTTGAAAATTTTAACAAACATGTATTATCATAATTCATGGATTATCCTCAAATTATTACCTCTGCTTTCTTCACAACATGTATCCAAGAGAAGTCAGGAAATATGTTAACAGCAGCTCCCATGTCCAATTAATTTCTCATAATTTGGGCCTGACAGCAGATGTGGGTAATCTAGTGATCCCAGGGAAGACAATTTACTCAGCTGCAGTCTCCTGCCTAGGCAGTGACAGAAGGGGCAGGTTTGATGAATGAAAACATTAACCAAGTTCATACTTCAACAATACAAATCTATATAACTATCCTAAGAATTCTGCTTCCCATTTGGTACTGTTCCAACTCCTTATATGTCATATAGGACCCTTCATTATTTGCAAATTCAGACAGTTTTCTGTCTTCTCATCTCAACTATAAATCTTTGGTCCAGCCATGCTACATTTGATTTTGTTCCTTTAATATTTTCATAATTTTTAATTTACTTCAGTTATAAAAACATGCTTATCTCTCTACATATATGACTCTTAAAAACTCTTCTTTTGCGGACTTCAGCTTTCACATCCTTCTGGTCTCTCTGGGACAATTTCTTTCTCTGCTACTTACAAGTCATAATTGATGAGTCAGTCATTCTTTGACTTACTTATTGTTTAAATGAAATGATTCACAAGATTGTACCTACAAGACCTTCCCATTTAATGAGATTAAAGTATTCTTTCTCATCTCAGTAAAATGTTTCTTTATAGTGATGTATGTTTGAACCCACAATTGTTGCCTACAGGGTCCATACAACACAGTACATGCAAGAAAGTAGAATGTAGACTCATATATTCACACAAAATTTCCCAAAATCAATATGCAAAAGTTTTTCATTTTCAGAACAAGAATGCACATGAAAAGATTACTTAGAGTGAAATCAGGAAAAATGATTAGCAGTGTTTAACAGTAAATTGTGAAAGATCTTTGATTAAGATTTTATCCATAAAATAAAATTTTAAATGAAGAGAAAATGTTTTATATACAAAATACAGGTTATAAGAACAATTATAAATATTAATTACATGTGTTTTCAAGACACAAAATATAATTTCTCAGGAAACAGAATTCATAGTTAGGCAGTTATAAATGGTTCACTGATTCAACTGCATATTCATCTACACAATTAGAGAACGGGGCTCCCTTCAGCTGCTATGTCCATCATTATAAATGTCTGGCTTTAGTTTTCATGGTGTTTTTGCCCCTCTACACTTCTCTTCCAAATTCCAAGTGGATGGAACATAGGGGGAAATAAAGTTTTTGCTTCATGACAGTTTGTTCAATATGTAGCTATACTAACTACATACAGCTCTGAAATTTGGAAAGAATTAAGCTACTTGTATATCTATAGCTATGGGGAGTCTGCAAGACTGAACAACTGCATTGTTAATAAAATGAACGATGGACAGGACAAACCACCTTATGAATGCTTTGAATGCTTGTGTGTTCACCTTAATCTAGTAAAGGCTTTAGCATTTAAAATGAATCTCATATTTGCTACTTAAATAATACATTCTGAAGAAAAGACACTGAAGCAGAGACTGAGTAAACATTTCACTGTATGCTGCTGTTGGGTGATAGCAAAGTTAGGACTAGATGCATATATTCCATAGAATTTTTAGAGTGTTAAAAAATGAGTAACCAACTAAGTAAAGAAAATGTAATAAATTGGCCAAATTGTGGTTCTTCTGCAAGGTTTTCATCACAGTATCACTTTTAGGAATTCTTCCAGAATCATGTAAAATTTCTACACAGAATATTCCCGAGAACTTTCTTAAGAGCCTCTTTAAACTCTTTGTTCTTCAAAGTATAAATAAGAGGGTTTAGCATAGGGGTCACCACAGTGTAGAAGAGGGAAACAAACTTTCCCTGGTCTTTGTTTTTACTCTTAGCTGGCTGCAGATATA
>JAQZBX010089057.1:0-12657 GCA_029593785.1 Cabassous unicinctus
CTTGTAGGCAGCATGTGGATGGCTCATGGTTTTTTGTTTGTTTGTTTGTTTATTTGTTTTCCATTCTCTCAGCCTATATCTTTTGATTAGTGAGTTTAATCCATTCACATTCATTGATATTACCGTAAATGCATTATTTACTTCCACCATTTTATTCTTTGATTTTCATATATTATATCTTATTTTTATGTCTTTCTTTTTACTCTTTTGATTATCCTTTCTGCTATTCTTGCTTTCTACACTCTTCTCCAAGCCTTTCTCTCCTGTCTTTTTCTTTCAGGCTGTAAGGCTCCCTTTAATACTTCCTGCAAAGGCAGATTCTTTTTTACAAACTCTCTTAGTTTCTGTTTATTTGTGAATATTTTAAACTCACCTTCATATTTGAAGGACAATTTTGCCAGATAAAGGATTCTCAGCTGGCAATTTTTCTCTTCCAGTATCCTAATTATGTCATACCACTGTCGTCTTGCCTTCATGGTTTCTGATGAGAAATCCACATTTAAGTCCCTTGTATGTGATGGTTTGCTTCTCCCTTGCTGCTTTCAGAATTTTTTCTTTATCTTTGACATTTGATATTATGAGTAGTTTGTGTCTTGGAGTAGGTCTACTGGATTTATTCTGAGTGGGGTACACTGTTTCTTGGACATGTAAATTCATTTCTTTCATGAAAGTTGGGAAATTTTCAGCCATTATTCCCTCAAATACTCTTTCTGCCCCTTTTCTCTTCTCTTCCCCCTCTAGAACTCCCATAACACATATGTTGTTGCACTTCATGTTATCAACCAACTCCCTGAGCTCCTGCTCAGTCTTTCTATTCTTTTCTCTCTCTGCTCTTCTATCTTTTCAATTTCAGCTATTCAATCTTCTGCATCACTTTTTCTTTCTTCTGTCATTTCAAGTCTCCTATTGTATGCCTCTAATTTTGTTTTGTTTTGTTTTGTTTTGCTTTGTTATTAGGAGGTACCAGGGATTGAATCCAGGGCCTCATACATGGGGAACAGGCACTCAACCACTGAGCTACATCTGCTCCCCAATGAGAGTTGGTTTTTTGTTTTTAGGAGGTACTGGGGATCAAACCCAGGACCTTGTACATGGGAAGTAGGCGCTCAATCACTTGAGCTACATCCACTCCCCTCTAATGTGTGTGTATGTGTATGTGGTTTTTTTGGGGGGTGGGTAGGCCAGTAGTTTATTGAGAAATGGCAGAAAAGAACAGAATGGAAGAAAAGAACAGAATTACGCACCCCCAGATGTAGGTGTGGGCTCCTCTGGGCAGAGAGAGAGTGTTTGGGCTTGTGGGGCTACCTTTAATAAGCCATTATTCACTCCTCCCCTTCCTTATGTTGGGGGAGGGTCCCCAGCTGTTTGCTGTTCTAATTGGTTACCCCACCTGTCAGTTGTCAGGGGACCCAATAGTAAGGCCTTTTGAAGGCATCCAGAACTTCCCCTTGACCTGAACGGGACCTTGTGGACAGGGTCTCATGGGATTTTTCCTGCAGCCTTCCCCTCAGGAGCTTTTTGGGTAGGGTTTCACAGCCATGTCTCTGCCAGGTCTCAGCTGTGGCTAGTCTTCCTTTTCCCTAAACTATGCTACCTCATTCCCTGCTCAGAGAGTTTATACCCTTATTCTTAAGGGGTAGCTGAAGTGTGGTAGTCATTCTTCTGTAACTGCTTCCTACTGGTTAGGGGGAGTAGGCCCTACCTGACAAAGTGTAAAACCCTCTGGCTCTTCTATTGCAGTTGAGGGAAGACAAGTCTGGCACCATGGTTGGAGCTGGATGAAATCTCTGCATGACTAATACCTTGTTCTGGAAGGCATTGATTCTGTAAGAAACAAACTCAGTTTTTTTTAAAGATACATGGTCCTACTAAAAAGATACCGGACCACGAGTAGGAAAGGCAGGTGTCTTCAGAGGCTGCATCCTCCTGAAGTTGATGAACTTCATCTTGCAGGTTTAGAATGCTGCCTGGGACTATTCCAGAGCAATTTATATAGAAACAACATTCTTCCCTGAGTAACAGACATATCCCTCCCTGTGCTACTGTTAGCATGTTTATTGTCCTACGATTTTGCAGCACCACGGTGGCAAGAGAGACTGTTTGCTGATTTAGGGCTTCTAAAGCACAGCTAGTTTCTTCTATGCTGATGGTTAACTCTAGGGAGAGATTGTGATAGACCTGCTGGTTTTGGTATAAACTGTCAACCGCAGTTCCCACAACGGTTATGCCTAAGACAGCTAAGAGAGGCATGAGGAGAAGCACTTCCCATTTAGCCATTGCATGGTGAGAAAATACAGGAAATGAACAGACAAGATTTCTTAAGGAGTGTCTGGCTTGCCCTCCCCCTTGCAATGGGCATTTGGGTTAGAGTTAGAGGGAGCAGCTGGCTTTGGCATGAACGCTACTTAGCTTTATCTCTTGAAGAGGTATTTCAGGCCGTCCAATGCCTGGCACTCCAGCGTCCTGTTGGGTGCTTCCGGTGAGTTGGCACTTCCTTGGACAGCTGGCTTCACTTGGGATAAGTGCACCCAGCTGGCAATTCCTTTAACCTTAACAGCTGTGGGAGTGATCAGACCACAGAGTAAGGTCCCTTCCATTTTGGCTGTAATTGGAAGTGAGGCCTGTTCTCCTGCCAGGTTTTGATTAGAACTCATGGTCAGGCTAGGGAGGGTTTTGTTCCCGAGCTCCCGTATGCTAGTAGCTGCTGTGTCTGCTCTTCCCCTAGCTATAGCAGTGCCTGCTTTCTGGGGCCCTGGGAAATGCATAACTGCTATTTCTTGGGGCAACAGAACAGTCTCCAGTAAATCCAGGATTTCTTGTCTATGTTTAACAGGTGATCTACTGTTAGTAAGCAAGCCTCGTTCTCGCCACACAGCAGAGTGAGTGTGGAGGACGAGGGAAGCTCACTTGGAGTCTGTGTCAATGTCAGCTCTTTTCCCAGCTGCCAGCTTTAAACTTCGGGTGAGGGCAATCAGTGCTTCCCGCTGGGCTGAGGTCCCAGGGGAAAGGGCTTGGGCCTCTATAGTTTCTAATTGAGAGGCCACTGCATAGCCTGCTCTTTGTAATTCCCTCCCTAATTGCTTCCATCTGTGAACCACTCAAAAAGTCTGGGTTTGCTAGAGGCTCGTCCTTTAAGTCTGGCCTGCTTGAGTAGTTTTGGTTAAGAATTTCAAGGCAGGAGTGGAGGAGGGGCCCCTCAGGATCTGACCTTGGGCCCTCTGCCAGTATCAGGGTGATTGGCTTGAGGATCTAACACACCCTTAGCTGCACCTCAGCCTGGTATTTAATTCAGCAGGTACCTGTAAGCCACTGGTGGCCCTGGCTTCAAACGTGTCTTTCACTGGTGTGGGGTGAAGACTCTAAGAGGTTGCCCCCAGGTTAATTTGGTGGCTTACTCAATTAAAAGGGTGGTTTCACTTCTTGAGCACCCATTAAGAGATTAGAGCTTAATTGTTCTGCCCTTGACAGCAGACAACCTGGGGGTGGGGGTGGGGCGGTCCCAAGGCAATGTCAGGGCCTCCCTGGGCCTGATGAGAAACAGAATTTTCCTGCGCTCCCAAGGATGGGACCAAAGCCTCCCTAGCAAATGCATTTTCAGTTCCTAAGACATTCCAAAGCATCTCACAGACCCAAAATGAGAACATCAGTAGTCAGAAGATTAAAGGTGGGCAGGAGCCAAAGCACAGATGCAGCCCCCAACCTGTGACACCCCCACCCCCAGGAAAGAAGACACAGGCCGCCCCACAGCACCTACTCTGACCCTGCCCACTGCTGCTTCCCCACCCCGTTCCAGACCAGGAGAGCCCCAGCAGGGTAGGTAGGGAGGAAGGCGGGCCGGCGAGGTGCGGATGCCAGGGAAACGCTCTTGGCTGGCATAAGACGCCCTTGGCTCTCTGCTGCCACCACCACTGTGGGACGCAGAGGGACAGAGGGACAAAGGTGGACAAACCCTTGTGTTGAGGGCTGACTTTCAATAGACCTCAGCAAAGGAGCTGCTTTGCTACGTGTGAAACCCCAACCCAGAAACAGATTGCCAGAAGAGGACATGGCAGACAACCAAAAGAGGGCACAAACAGGCTATGCTTAAAAGTTTAGGCGCACCAGTCATCGCTGGGGATGGGAGAGTTACCTGCCTCTAGAACTCCTGGCTGGCGTGCCAGATGAAGCCGGGATTGGGGAACTCCTGGCTGGCGTGCCAGATGAAGCCGGGATTGGGGAACTCCTGGCTGGCGTGCCAGATGAAGCCGGGATTGGGGAACTCCTGGCTGGCGTGCCAGATGAAGTCGGGGGATGGTGGCTTCCTCTAGGTTCTTGGCTATGTTATGTAAAAGAATTTAAGAGCACACCATAGGGTGGGCCAGTAGTTTACTGAGAAATGGGAGGAAAGAACAGAATTATGCACCCCCATATGTCTTTCATTCCCATGAGCTCTGCTGCTTTTCCATTCAGGTTTTCAAATTCTTCTTTGTGCTCGCTCAGTGTCTGTTTGATGCCCTTTATCTCTTTAGCCATATTGCCTTTCAACTTATTAATTTGATTTTGGAAATTTGTATAAATCTTGATTAGTTGTCTCAAATCCTGTGTCTCATCTGCGGCTTTGATACATTCCTTTGCTTGGGCCATTTCTTTCATTTTCTTAGTATGGCTTGTAATTTTTTGCTGATGTCTAGGCATCTGGTTATGATGGTGAATTTACTCTGATGCTCAATTTCTCTCTCTTACATGGTGATTTAGTGGCAGGAGGTTGTGTGTTACCAACATTCTATGATTCTTGGGTCAACCTGTCCTAGGTCTTTAGGATTGTACCTGTTAGTTGCTCAGATCTGGGCCATGGACCCAGTAATGGGTTGCAGACCCACTTCTAAGGGTCTTGGAGAGGGAGGTTATAAGGGCCTGAAAAGCCTCTCTTACTTATTTACTTTTAATTTCCTGACATGCACTTCCTTGGTCTGCCAGCAGGTGGTGCTCTTTGACAGCCCTCTCAGTTCACAGCAGCACTGACCACAACATGTGGCAGAGGATCCTG
The DNA here is from genome assembly GCA_029593785.1 of Cabassous unicinctus. Classification (NCBI taxonomy): domain Eukaryota; kingdom Metazoa; phylum Chordata; class Mammalia; order Cingulata; family Chlamyphoridae; genus Cabassous; species Cabassous unicinctus. Next base: position 5,027 of record JAQZBX010089057.1, read on the forward strand.
CCTCGAGGTTGTTCAGAGCCTGGCAATTCAAATGGTCTCAGAGGCTGTTCTCCAACCTTTGCTGCAGCCCCCTCCTTTTTCGTGGGTAGGAAACAATTCCACTCCCCACTGTGTCCTCAATAACCAGTCCTGGTCAGTGGGGAGGGTGATTGAGAGGGTCAGATCTCTTTAGTCCCCTGCCAGCTCCCAGGGCACACAGTCTTGTGGCCCCTCCCTGCCTGGAAGGGCCCGTGGGACACAGCAGATGAATCTGCTGGCCAGAAGCTGAACCGCCTTAGGCTGCGTCCCTCTCCCTCCCATTTCCTGGGAAGGTGGATCCCTGCAGCCCTCTCTGTCTATTCTGCCAGCCTGAGGCCAGAGAATTCAAAACCATCTGCTCACAGTGTGGGGGAAAGGCGCCGGCGGCCACAGCTGCAGCTTCTACTCATGGTCTTTCCGTCGAGATTTTTTTCTGTGCCCTTATCTTTTTTTTTTTCCCTTTATTTGTTTTTATCTTTTTTATATTTGTTTTGTGTGCCCCTCTCTCTTCTGGGTGGTGTCTATCCTCCTCCTGGAATCCTAAACCCTAGAACATTTTTTCCAGGCCATTTCTGCCTGTTCTCTATTAATAGATATTTTTCTGGGAGAGAAGAGAGTCCCGTGTCTTCTAATCCACCATCTTCCCAGTCCTGTGTCTTCTTTTCACTCCCCGCCCCTTAACCCTATTCAGGTCCCTGCTGAGCATCACAGAAGGTACAGTCCTGGCCATCAAGCATGCCAGCCCCAGGTAAATCTGACACCGTGGGGTTGGCCAAATGCAGCCTCCCAGGTACTTTGAAGAGGGAGGGGGCAGTGGCTCATGAAAGCTTTCAGGACACCAGCACTGGCCTGGTTTCCTTCTCTCCCGACTGCTGCCCCCATCAGGTGCTTAACCATTCCCCACCTCGCCCTCCCTGCTCCTCCGCATTAGTGGGAGAGGTGGAACAAGCCCAGAAATTCTCTCTGTTTGCTAGACCTGGCAGGGAAGAGTGAACTGGTCCTGTGCACATTCACGGCCAAGTGTGTGGAGCTTAATCAACTTGGCCACCTCCCTGAATATGCAGGAGGGATGGCTCAAGTGGGATTGAGGTATGGAGCATCAGAGTTTGGCATTATTTTTGGATCCAAGGTCTTTCTTGCTCCTGAAATGCCTCTTTTTGTTTGGATGAATGACAGCAAGGAAAACTCAGATCAGAGCTGCTAATGTGGCCCCTGAGGGTCATAAGATCGCCTTATCCTCAGTCAAGTACTTGCCAGAACTAATTAGAAAATATCCACACAGATTCCTATACCCCAAACTTCTGAACTTCCCCTGCCAAATTTAATTTATTACTTGCTGGTAGGTTATCTTGATAGGAAAAATATATACTGCTTTGTCGATTGACCTGTGTACCCTACTTTGGACTTGGTCTTGGTCCACATTCTGGTGGGTGAGGACCCATTGTAAATAAGACCTCTTCAGGATATTACTTCAGTTAAGGTGTGGTCCAACTGAATCAGTCTGGGCTTTAATCCAGATTCCTGCACTCCTTTGTAAGCAGAGTGAAATTCAAGTCGAAAAACCATGGAGCTGGAAGTCGACAGAACTGTGCTGAACAGAACTGAAGATGGAAGTCGTTAGAACCCAGAAGAGAAGGAAGCAGCCATCACCATGTGCATTGCCATGTGACAGAAAAGCCAAGCATCAAGGATCGCCAGCAGCCAGCCCCAGAACGCCACAGTCTTTGGGGAGAAACCATCGCCTTGCTGACGCTTTTATTTTGGCCTTCTCTTAGCATCAAAACTGTGAGCCAATAAATTCCTGTTTTTGAGCCAACCCACTGTATGGTATTTGTTTTAGCAACTCCGAAATTAAAACAGTTTTGAGTACCAGAAAGTAGGGTGCTGCTATGACAAATACCTGAAAACGTGGAACCAGCTTTGGAATTGGTTAATGGGTAGAGGCTGGAAGAATTGTGAGGCACTTGGTAGAAAAGCCTAGATTGCTCTGAAGAGACTGTCGGTAGAAATATGGATGTTAAAGGTACTTCCAACGAGGCCTTAAAAGGAAATGATGAATGTGTTATTGGAAATTGAGAGAAAGGCAACCCTTCCTTTGAAGTGGAAGAGAACTTGGCAAAATTGTGTTCTGATGTCGGATTAGAAATGGAAGTTTTAAGAAAGATAAATTTGGATATTTAGCTGAGGAGATTTCCAAGCTAAGCATGGAAGTTACAGCCTGGCTTCTTGCACCTTATAGTAAAATGTGAGAGGAAAGGGATAAGCTGAGACCTGAACTGTTAAGCACAAAGAAACCAGAATTTGATGGTGTGGAAGATTCTGAGCCTATCCAGATTGTGTGCTCTGAGACTAGGGCCGGAAGCGGCTCTATCAGGGACCTCCCTGAGCTTCCGGGAAGTGAGTCCCCAGAGGGCAGGGCTCCATGTGAACTGAACAGCTCTTTGCTGAAGAGGATTCTCTTAGCCATTTCAGTGGAGTCAGAATTGGAAATGCAATATCCAGGAAGGATCTGTGGGAAGTTCTATTGTCTAATGGTTTGGAACCACTTTAACTGCATGCGAAGCCAACAGGGATTTGCAGTTTGTACAAGCAGAAGCACTGCCAGCCTGGACTAAAAGGGACAGAGAAGAGACTTGAAGGAAGAATGACTTCGAGGGTAGAACCTTGGAAACAAAGGTCTGGACCAAAAAAGATCTCCTCGGGCCAAGAGAGTGGGCCCACCCCCATGTGTGGAAAGGGGGTCCACCCCCGTGCTTGAAGGGGGGCAGGCCATCTGCCCTGGTGCTCAGAAGGGGTGGGCTTTGCACCCTTTGTTCAGGGAGAGTGCTGCCACCCCAGTGCTTGGAGATGGTGGGGCCTTCACCCGTGTCAGGGAGAGCATGGCCACCGTGCCAGGGCTTGGAAGCGGTGGAGCTGCCGCTTAGTCAGGCCCAGGGGATGAAACATGGATCCAAAGGTGACTCTCAGAACCTGACATCTATTTTTTTTTTAAGATTTATTTTATTTATCTCTCACCACCCCCTCGTTGTTTTGCACTTGCTGTGTCTGTTCGTCTTTGTTTCTTTAGGAGGCACCGGGAACCAAACCCGGGACCTCCGATGTGGGAGGGAGGCACCTAATCACGTGAGCCACCTCCGTTCCCTGCTTTGTTGTGTCTCTCATTATGTTTTTCCTTGTCTCTCTTGTTGCGTCATCTTTTCCATCAGCTCACCGTGCCTGCCCTTTGTGCCAGCTCATCATCTTGCTCATCCTCTTTAGGAGGCACCAGGAACCTCTGCTCCCTGCTTTGTTGAGTCTCTCATTATGTTTTTCTTCTTTTGTCTCTTGTTGCATCATGTTGTTGTGTCAGCTTGCCAGGCCTGCCCGTCATGCCAGTTCACTGCCTTCTTTAGGAGGCACTGGGAAATGAACCTCGGATCTCCCATGTGGTAGGTGGGAGCCCAATCTCTTGAGCCACATCCACTTCCCTCACTTGAGCCACATCCACTTCCCAGACCTTGACATCTAATGGAGTTTGCCTTGCTGGGTTTTGGACTTGCTTGGGGCCAATGAACTCTGTTTTCCTTCCAATTTCTCCCTTCTGGAATGGAAATGTTTATACTATGCCTGACCCACCTTTGTATATTGAAAGCAGATAACTCGTTTTCTGCGTTTCACAGGTCCACAGATAGAGAAGAATTTTGCCCTAGGATGGACCAGACTCATAATTGATTTTGATGAGACTTTGTACTTACCATTGTTTCTGAAATGACTTAAGACCTTGAAGATGTTGTGATGGGATGTATGTATTTTGCATAAGGGAAGAACATGTCTTTTGGGGTCCAGAGGATGGACTGTGGTGGATTAAATCGTGTACCCCAGTTTGGGCATGTTCTTGGTCTTGGCCCACATTCTGGTGGGTGTGGACCCATTGTAAGTAAGAGCTCTTCAAGATGTTACTTCAGTTAAGATGTGGCCCAAGTGAATCGGGTCAGGCTTTAATCGGGACTACCGGAGTTCTTTATAAGCAGAGTGAAAGTCAGGCAGAGAGAGAAGCCTCAGGGAGCAGCCAGAAGCTGGAAGTCAGAGGAACCCACAAGAGAAAGGAGAAGACCTCGCCTTGTGACAGAAAAGCCAAGGGCCAAGGCTCACTGGCAGCCAGCCCCGGAATGCCCCAGTCTTCAGGGAGAAAGCATCACCTTGCTGAGACCTTGATTTTGGATTTCTAGCCTCAAAACCCTGAGCCACTGAATTCCTATTGCTAAGCCAACCCCTGTATGGTATTCGTTTAATAGCCAAGAAACTAAAACATGCCTCTTTATCCCTTTTGCCACCCCTGGACGTATTTTTTTGGCCAGTTTCTTCCCTATCAACCATGTCTCTGTAATGAGGCTGCTCGATGACGGCTTCCGGCCACTTCTTGGCTCCTCCAAACATTAGGAGACGTGACTGCAGGCCTCCCACCTGTCTGCCCCATCCCGCGGGCAGGACTCGGGAACCCACATCGGGCGCCATGCTGCGTCCTTCCTGAACATGGCACAAGAGCGAAAATGCTCCGTGTGTTCTCACCACCAGTTAGGATCTCTGCTTCCTTCCAGGGCCCCAAGCTGCCAAGACAGGAGATGGGATCCCAAGTTCTTCTGCAGCAGCTGAGTGTGCCTCCTGATAAAATGCAGGTTCTGATTCCTCAGGTGTGGATGGGGCCTGGGAGTCTGCATTCCTGACCAGCCCCCAAGAACTCAGACGCTGCTGGTCCATGGACCCCAGCTGGAGTAGGAGGGGCTGGAGGACTAGGTCATACCCCGGAACTTCACTGCCCTTCTGAGACTTTGGGAAGCCCAATCCAGAGCCAGGCTCTGCCTCTGAAATAAAGAATGGGCTTGTCCAATGCTGACGCGTTCTTCTCCTCCACCCGTGGCTAAAAGACCCCATTCCTGGACTCAAGTATTTCCATTCTAAGGCAAAGGGGCCAAGTCCCTGGGCAGGCCCCCTCCCTCGGGCAGGCTGACCACGTTTCAGCATTGAGCAGTGGAGGTTGCTTCTCGGACCAGCAGGGGCCGCTCCCCAGGAGGCTTCTGTACCAGGAGCCCCCTTGGCGTTCCTTCTGCTAAATTCCTTCGGCTTAAAAAAGTTTAGACCAACAAGGTGGACATGTTTCCCTCTCGTAGTAAGCCAACTGCAGGGCTGTCTTCTCTCTAGGACTTGACTATAGCAGGTAAAATTAGCAAACCAAAAATTGTGTGGGTGTATGTAAATACAGGTATATAAGTGTCTGTATGTGCATGTATGTGTACGTACATACATAGATATGCATGTATGTGCATATGGACAGTGTGCATGTGTGTGATTCTGACATGTACGTGTGACATGTATGTGTTGTGTACATATAACATTGTATATGTATGTAATATGCATCGACATTAATGTGCCTTTGTTTATATAGGCATAGAATGTATGTACAGGTTGTATGCATTTATTTGTGTTTCTATATACATTGTATATTCCTATGCATGGAATATGCATAGGCATCCATACATATAAATGTACATATATATTCCTGTCTCTTGAGGGAAGAAAGCCTTACTCTGCTGACTTGCAGAAAGAGACATTTACATGTGTATGTGTATGTAGGTTAACACACTTCCACAGAAAAAAGCCTGAAGGAAATATACCAAAATATTACCGTGGTTTTCCTAGATGGAATTATATTTTTTTATATTTTCCATTTTAAAATAATATACATTTTTACTGCCTATATAATCAGAATATATATGTATATATATTTAGCTTTAGGTCTAAAATACTGTGCAATGACTTTTTCTCTTCCCAATAGAAGTAAACTCTCTACTTCTAGTAGAGAAGGCTTAATAAGGAATATAATTTAGAAACAAGTCCTTTTGCTTTTTAAAGCTGTCATATGCAGTGGGATGCTATAAAACCCCGAGTCCCCGCTCACATCCCTCCAAGCTGCTGGTTGGCTTAGGTGAAATCCCATAATCCCCGTGTATAGAGTCCATGAGGACAGGGGATTTTGTCTTTTCAATTTTCTGCTGCATCCGCATCACCCAGTGTTGGGCCTGGCCCGAGGGACAGAGGGGACATTCAATAAATGTTTATTAAATGAAGGAATAAACTTAAACCTGGTAGAGCTCTATTTGGACCAAGTAGTAATGGAACAAAAGATAGAAAAATGTCCCAAAATGCTGCTGGCTCAGAAAGGAGAGGAAATCCTTTTTGCCCTTTATTCAGAAACAGAAATTGACTAAAATGTGGGCAGTTCTTATTTGACTATTCCCCCGACTCAAAATTCATTTAAAAAGCATATCTGTACGTGTGGTTTGCTCAGATAGTTGTAGTTGTTATATTACATTTAAAGGTATATTTCAGATCATACTTACTGAATTTCTATTTTAAGGTTGTTGTTACAGTGAAGTTATACCTTAAAGCATCTGTATCACTTTTAAAGACAAAGCAAACTATGTTTTCTAGAAATAATGCCTACCTACTATCAAGTTGGAATTTTTTTCAAAGAGCTGAGGAAAAAGACTCCAAGTCTTAATGACGCTCGGTTGTATCACTTGCCACATTATCTCATCAATATTGTTTTCCACGTTCTTGCAATCTTAAGTTCTGACTTCATTTTTCTCCTCCCTGTTATTTTCTGAAGAATGGAACTGAGCCCAGTTGAAGCCCTCTTCCCTCGCCATGCCTCTGTTCTTTGTCACTCTTGACTGGTGTGTATTTTATACCAAGCAAGTCTCTTTCTCCCTGGGAGGGAAGTAGCCCCAGGGGAGGCCCTGCGAGGGCATCCCAAGAGCTCCAGGTGAATAAAGGCCTTATCTACACGGGGCAGGATTTAGGGACCTGCAGAGTCCCAGGCTGCCTTTGGGATCCCAAGATCCAGCCATATTCTGGACTCTGCAGCATTGGAGAACCCTCCCCAGAACAATCTGACAGCTTTCTTGCTTTGTAATCCAGCCAAACAGTCTCAGGCTCCTCATCACTTACTTTGCCGTCTCCAGATCTTAACTCTCAAAAGCTGTGTAGCAGCCAATAGGAAAAGAGTTTTCATTTCTTAATCATTTTTTCTCTTTGCTTTATTCTACATGTCTAAGTGGGACCCCTTAGATTCTCAAAATAAAATAACTTTCTTTGGTTTATCTGATTATGTTGTTCATAATAATACTATTACTCTTAATATTATTGGTATTTGTTGAGCACTTACTATATACTATATGCCTTGCAGTGTTTGAGGCATTCAAAATAGAGTAGTGAACAAGCTAGAGAAGACCCCTGTTCTTGCACAGCTTATATTCCAGGTGAGGAGAGACTGAAAATAAATGAGGAAACAAATAAACCTGGTGGTTTCAGACAGGAAAAATTTGCCATGAAGCAAATAAAAGTAGGTGATAGAAAAGCAAGGAGAGGGGTGGATGGGAGTCTTATTTAGGTTAGGGGACCTGAGGGGGGCAGGTGGCCTATGAGTGATGAGGTGACCTGCATGACAGACAGAACTAATCATGATGCAGACAGAGGGTCAGCATGTGCAAAGGTCCTGAGGCAGAAACAGGCTTGGAGCGCCTGAGGATGGCAAGAAGATTGAGGCGGTGGGAGTGTATAAGGGGGAGAGTGGT